>APFE030208153.1:0-105609 GCA_000404065.3 Pinus taeda
ATTTTGGTCTACTGTTCTTTTGATAATCTTGATTAGGTTTTTGTTTGTAGACTCGGCTAATCCATTTCCCTGTGGATAATAATTGGCCGAATATTTAAGTTTGAATCCTCTTTTAAGTGCAAATTCAATCATTGCGTCTCCAGAAAAGTATGATGCATTATCGAACATTAAAGTGGAAGGTAATCCAAACCTGGTTATTATAGATTGATCTATGAACTCAATGATATTTTCAACATTAGCCGTCTTGAGTGGAACTACTTCTACCCACTTAGTAAAATAATCTGTTGTTGTAAGGATATATCTATGCTGCTTGGAAGAGTGATGAACGATCTCAGCTATTATGTCCAATCCCCACTGACTGAAAGGTTGGTTGATGTTAACTGGTTGTAGTGGTAAGGATGGCTTCTTCTGTCTCCCAGCAGTAGTTTGGCAGACTTGACATTTCCTCACATAATTGTGTGAGTCTTTGAATAACATGGGCCAGTAATATCCTACGCACAAGATTTTATGTGTAGTAGCATCTCCAGCGTAGTGTCCACCCACTGGCCCATCGTGGAGTTCCTGCAAAACTTTATCAGCTTCAGATTTCTCAAGACATCTAAGGAGAACAGAATCGTAATTCATTCTACACAGAATATCATTTATGAGTTGATATTGTTTGGCTTTTAATCTTAGACCTCTTTTCTTAGTGTAATCGAGGTATGAAGGAGCATATCCATTCTTAAGATAATAAATAATATCAACATATAATGATTGCTCATCGTTTAGGCTTACCTCGCACACTTGTACCTCTACATATGGGATTTCAGAAATTTGCGACGCTCCAACTAGCATTTTGAAAAAGCCTTGACCTCTTATAATGTTTGTTGGTGTAATTTCTATGTCATATTCTTGTAAGGCAGTTACCCAATTGGCCCTCTTCTCACCCACATCCTTTTGTACTAGAAGATTCCTTACCGCTGGAAACGGTACTATAATTTCGGTGTGGGTTTTGAGTAGAAAAGGTCAGAAGTATTTGATCGCTTTGAAAACAGCATAAGCCTGTTTCTCCACGTCTGAGTAATTTAATTCAGCACTGTTGGAGAGGTACATCCCCTCTACAGATAGAGGCGATCCCTACTAGCCCAAAGGGGGTCTAGCAACAATCAAACAATGCTACACCGCAGGTTCCTAGATGTAATTAACAAGTGGGTAAGGGAAACCTACTTGGATTCCAATGCTACGTTTGACAAAGAGATGATCCTCTCGCTCCTTTGCTCCAGCCGATCACAGTCCTCCACTATCCTCACAGACGAACACCTGCACAAGCAAAGAGAGAACAAACACAAGCATAAAATCTACTAAAAATAACTATGTATCAGTCAGGAAATATACAATTCACATTTAATCATTCATAGGATAAATGGAAATGGAACCATAAGAGTAGTCATCTATCTTTATTAATCAGAAAATAGAGTAAGGTACAACCGAAGTCCTGACGCTGAGTCCTTCTCTAGAGGGTCCAGCCAGCATGTCTCATCAGCATTCACCTTTGAAGTAGATCTCCCAAGTCAAAGAGGTCTCTCTCTCACATACAAGGCTACAAACTCATAACCTTCCTCAAACTCTATAGAAATCCTCACACAACACACCAAATGCCTACAAAGAGCAGCACTAATGCACTAAGAATTCTTCTATATCAAAGTCTATATGTTCCAAACTAGCTGCTCATGGCAATGGTGGAAGCTTATATAGGAGAAGGAGTCTCCATGAATAGGTAAAGGATGAGCTTTCCCCCAAGAAAAGTGGATGGTCAGTCGAACAGACATGCCAAAGAAAGGATGGCGACCTCAACAAAGCTAACAGCCAAGTCTGGAGTCATCTGGAAGGCTGGCTGTTAGAACAAACTCACCTAAACAGGATCAGCACGGGTGAAAAACTGGGCTGACGCGTTGGCATCGCAAATCAATTACAGAAGAGGTCTGGTCAGCGCAAACTGATACAAGAGGAGGGCGCGCTATCTATGAAATTCGACCAGCGCGAAAAACACATGTGCTTCCGCGCTGGCAGCGCACCAGTTACACTATCATCCGCCAGTCAGCGCGGTTATTTAAGAAACAAACGCGATGATCCAATAAACTTAGGCAAAGAGGGTTTTTAGCCATTTCAGAGAGCACAAGAAAGGTGAATGTGACTTTATAACACAGTAGGGAGACTGACAAGGTGACAGTGACATTTTACTGCGTAACAGATGCCCCCTAAAGCATGAAGCCCGAGAGAGTGGGAGGGGTGAAATGCTTTACAAGACTGTTGGACTGGAACACCACCAGGAAGAACCTGCAGGCAGATACAACTGATATTTCAATTGCATGTAGTCTAGGCATGGGCGCAGCCATCCAAAAGACATATGAAGAAGGTCTGTGGTATGGACGCAGCCACCCAGTCGAAGAGACCATGATGATAAGAGGTATGGTTGCAACCATCCTAAAAGACTTAGGTATGGTCGCAGCCATCCATCAACGACTCATGTAATGATGATCCACAAAATCGCAACCTGGTCCACAATGAACTAGAACCAGGGTATTGCGCTCCATCCAAAACCGAACAAAGTACAAGTCCAAACATGTGAATATAGGAGTCGAGATCGAACATGCTTGAACATCGTCTGATTACCAGCCAATGATGAAAGCTGTTAACAGACGCGAGACGGGCCACCAATGATGACGATGGTCCTCAAGGTACTATAGGTACAATCCATGGCGTGCGAATGAATGAGCCGGTCTCGAACACCCGTAGAGTCATCCGATCGGAGGCCAATGATAAAAACCTCATGTCGAACACGAAGAACCTGCCATTGAGGCATGCAGGCTCCAAGGTACCTGAAGGGAGTCTCTAGGTCACTCCTGGATAATGAGCTAAAGTCGACAGGAAGTGATCTTTATCGAAGGTGGGCCATAATGCTTCCCACATCATTGACACGAGACGGAAAGAGACAAATATGTTTTGTGTGAAATATCAGAGGGAGGTTATACTTGCAAAGGCCAACTTCTCCTGAACATATCAGTGGCACAACGACGGATTTGGCAGTATTTGGGGGTCAAATGATCAGAGGTTGTGATGAAGGGGCAATGAGCAGATGAATGGCCAAATAGGATAACCCAAACCCATGAAGGCAAAAGTGAAGCGAGATGAGATGTCCCCACCCAGACACGAATGCAAACAGTGCCATGTTCAAGAGCGACATACTGCCGAGGACGACGATTATGGTTCCTTTATTTCCCCCACCATTTCTGGCGAGTACCCCGATTATTTTTGGATGACAAGCTTGACAGGGATAGCATATGCTTGAAGAGCGTCATTTTGACGGAGCCCGATGTCATTAAGTTTTAACGAGTTTGACAAAGGAAGAACTCGGCGTCTTTTCATGTTTAGAGAGTTTGAAAAGACAGTTGAAAAGAAAACTCCAGGGGGGTGCTTTTTCATAAAGTTGTGTCTCTCAAAAGTATAAAACGATGCTCAAAAGAACCGCCCGATCATTACGACCGAGGAGTACTTTTCGTAAATAGTGACTCTGACCCGAAAAAGTAAAAAAGCGGTCAGAAGCACGTCGTTTTAGAACCAATAACGAGTGCGAAACGACAAACACCTGGCAATCTTTGTTGGTTTAAACGGTCGAAAAAGAGCTTTAAAAGCGACCGCCTCTCGTTCCTTTTGATGAGCGGAGAGGAGGCTCGGCAATCTTTCCTTGTTTTATGTCGGAAAAGAGCTTAAAGACGACATTTTTGGGACCAAGTGCACATAGATCCATCGTGACTTCGCCGATTCCGAAGACCTGTACAAGGGAAAACACCCGCATAAACCCGTTCGATATGTCGAAAAACATAATAAAATATGCATCAAGGCATAATTAATGACATCAAGATTAAATTCATGTCAAACTATGGCAAAAAACCCACATTCATAAAAACTATAGTCAAAAAAGGAATTTTTTACCATAAATAGGGGGTTGTAAAAAACATTTTTACCATTTTACCATTTGAGCTTTGGAGAACGTTGGAGAACTACAAAGTTGACGGAGCGAATTCCTAATCATCCAGACGTCGATCTTCCGATAGCTGATTCCAGGTAGGTCCCTCTTGCCTTACGCTCCATTTTGATTCCATTTTCAAGCAATTTCACCGTGGGATTTGGCCATTTGGCCAAATTTTTTGAGCGTTGGTGCGCTCTCGGTCAGCGTAGATTCGCCCATCGGGTCCGCGCTGACCGATTTTCCCAACACACACCACTTTCTGGGTCAGCACAGAAAACCCGTGTCCTTCCACGCTGACCCAGAGAAAAAAAACACAGGCCGCCATTTCCAGCACGGCTGTTTTAGAAACAGTCGCGCTGGCGCCGTGAAGATTGATTTTTTTAAAATTAAATGGACAATTTTCAAATGCAGGCAACCTAATGATTTTTGGGTGATCTTGCAGAACATAATGGCCTTTGTATGGCAGGAGAGAGATCATGATAATGCAAATGTGGCCGCTTTTTCCGATGCCGGATGCCGCAATGCAATGCGGGCATGCGGATTGCTCAAATTTTTCCTTACTCCGCGCTTGAGGGCTCAGCTAGACCTCTTAGAGCTTCTGATCAGAGCATGGAACTCAGTGGATGGGAAATTTACCATCCGAGGCCGAGATATAGAATTTGACTCTTCGGACATTTACTTCTTGACTGGATTATCTCGCCGAGGCGTGATGCCCATCCTAGAGGGGCAGCGACCTAGCGGTGAGACGCTCGATCAGTTGATGGCCCGTGTATGCCCACAGGCAGCCAAAACACGGAGCGGGAAAGTAATCATCCCGTCAGTGGGTGCTGGACCACACGGTGACATAGTCCTCCGCACTATACTCTTTTTAGTGACGCGGGCAGCAGGCAGTCTGGCAAACCACGAGGCCTCAAAGGCCAACCTGTTACTGGCTCTCGAGTGCTTACATCCCACGATCTTCAATTGGGTGGCATCTGTGACCAACAGCATGAAGAGGCAATTGAGTAGCTACCGACGTGGAGAGTCGAAGCAGTTCGGCTACGGATCGCTCCTTCTTCCACTCATGTTTGAGCGGGTGCCAGCGCTTCGACTGCAGACTATGGTGGTAGACCCGCCGAACAACGCACGAGAGACGAGGGCCACCAAGTGGGCCCGGGTCATGCCACGTGGAGGTGGCGGTCGCTCAGTGTCGTGGGGCGTCTTTTTCCAAGAGTGGCTAGATTGCCAGGTCATCTTCGTCGAGGACTGGCCGTATGCCGGTATCGACTTCCATGGTGATCCTGACATGCCGCTGCCTGCGGGAGAGCAGTGGGACGATGGAGGTAAAACACTTGACCCTTTTTATTTTCATTTTTGTGATGTTTTTTGAATTTTTTTCATGTACATGTCCTAATAAATGCTTATGCTGTGCAGATGTGGGACCTATGAGACCCCTTGGCTTGGCTCCAGAGGCACGGAGGGAGGAGCAAGGCGCTTCCGTCTTGGCCTTGGCTCCTGCAGGAGGCGACCAGTCAGAGACCGTGGTGCACAATCTTGAGGGCTTACTGGCAGGAGTCCCAGACTACCAGGGGATCGAGGAGGTCCCCTTAGCCGCACAGATCCATACAGTGGGTGTGGAACCCAGGATGCACCGCCTTTTGAGGCGGGTGGCCCGAGCGGTGGCATGCTACAGAGAGTATAACCCACCACAGTAGACACCTAGGTTTTATTTTCCATTGCTGTTTTGAGAGACATGCGTCTCAGATGTACTGAGGACGTCGGATTTATTAAGACATGTACACTTATTTTTTGAGCACCTTAGTGTGCCACACGATATATATATATATATATATATATACATGGTGTTTCTATTGTATCTTATGCTTCTTATGTTTATGAATTTACATGTTTCGCAAATGTCTGTCTAATACATAGTTAGCCAATGCATCAGTTACAGCATTAAGTCTTCTTGGAATGTGATGATAAGTAATGTAATCAAAATCTCTTTCCAATAACTTAACACGTAAATACAACCTTAATATGCGATGGTCTCTGACGGAATATTGCCCATTGAGTTGGTGAACTACAAGCTGTGAATCCAAGTTTACAAGCAATGAGCCGATTCCGAGGTTGATCGCCTCGGCCAATAATTCTATCACGGCGCTATATTCAGCTAAATTGTTTGTTGTGCAACCTAGACATACACCTTGAATGTCTACCAACTCACCATGAGGATCGTAGATCACCCATGCCGCAGACGACAGATTGCGAGTGCTGTGGGAAGCACCATCAGCGAAACCAACATAAGGCGATCCAGACATCTGTTCAGAAGCAAAAGGCACAATAAGCAGCAATCACACCGGCTCACTAAGACAAAAATCAAAATAAACATGCACACACACAAAACACACTGTAAAAAGGCATATGCATGTAAAAATAAATGAGAGAGTGCCTGGACTCAGGCATAATATTTCTTAAGATATAACCCATTACGGGGTCAGTCCAAGGGATTGCCTTCATAATCGATTAGCTCGTAGGCACCTTTTTGTAGAACTCTTTTTACGATGTAGGGCCCATGCCACATTGGCTCGAGTTTTCCTGCTCCTAGCTTATCATTAGCCTAATCGTAGAGTAGTACCAAGTCACCTTCGACGAAAGAGCGGGGATTAACCGAGTTATCGAAGTGAGTTTTCACTCGCTTCTTTTGAGCTTCGATAGCAAGGGAGGCTAGACGACGTGTCTCATCTAGTCGTTCTAGGTAAAGAAGTCGCTCTTCTGCAGGAGTAGTCTCGGGAAGTAACTCGACGGCTAATTTGAGTGAAGGAATCTCACACTCAATGGGAAGGGTTGCCTCCAGCCCATATACTAGCTGAAAAGGGGTGAAGCCGGTGGCATCCTTCACGAAGGTCCGGTAGGCCCACAACGCGGAGAACAACATCAAATGCCAATTAGACTTGTGCATGCCAATAGTTCTCTGAAGCATCGTGACCAAGACTTTGTTCACAGCTTCAACCTGACCGTTTGCCTGGGGATAGTATGGAGAAGAACTATCATGCCTAAGTCCAAGTTGGGTTGTCAACTCGACCATCATATGATTACGGAAATGTTTTCCATGATCAGTGACAATGGCTTGTGGAACTCCAAACCGAGAGATAACATGGTTGAAAAGAAACTGCGTCGCCGTATGACCATCTTTCGACAAGGTGGGCATCGCCTCGGCCCATTTTGTAAAGTAATCGACAGCAACGATGATGTAACCATGCCCCCCGGCCGAGCGAGGGTTACATGTCACATAATCGATGCCCCACTTAGAAAAGGGGCCAACGGTCACTACGGGGTGCAGAGGGGCAGCAGGCGCACGCATCTTCCGCTGGTATATCTGGCATTCGTGACATGAACGGACGGCAAGAATGTAGTCCTTGAAGATGGAAGGCCAGAAGTAGCCAGCACAAAGGATTTTTTGTGCAGTAGCGTATCCAGACATGCGACCGCCACAAGCGCCGACGTGGCAGTCATTTAGAACTCTTTCGGCTTCTTCGAAGGTGAGACATCGACGAAGAACCGAATCAACCCCAAGGCGGTATAGGGTGTCCCCAACTATGCGATAAGGCTGAGCTTGGTGACGAATCCGCCGACGAACATCTTTCGAAGTCTCGGGGCAGAAGGAGGACGTCTGCAAATAGACAATTATGTCCCCATACCATGGATCGAGGGTGCTGATTAGAAAAAGAGTTTCATCTGGAATCGACTCCTCTATCTGCGAGGAAGTAGCGGCGGATGGCAAGGAGCACAGCAGTTCAGAAAAACAAGTGATTTCTTTGACTTGGCTACAGTAAATTCCAAGTCGAACTCTTGGAGGATCACGATCCACTTTGAGTACTTGCCCCCCAGCAATTGTCGTGAAAGAATGTAGGTCATGGGGTTACAATCTGAAATCACCGTATTAGTACGCAACAGAATGTAGTGGCGGAATCGTTGGACGGCGCAAACCGCGGCGAGAGCCAACTTCTCGACATATGCATATCGAGTCTCCATGTCTAATAAGTTGCAACTAAGATAATAAATGACATGCTCGATGCCATCATCGTCGTCCTGAACCAAAACCATGCCGATAGTGGTATCAGCAGCAGCCAAATAGAGCGTATAGTCACGATGGTAATTTGGAGGCCGCAACAAAGGGGTGGAAACCAGGAGAGTTTTGAGATGAGCAAACGACTCCTCGGCTATGGCATCCCATCGGAATGGGGTGTCACATTTCAGTAACTGGGTAAACCCTTTGCCACTTCGGCATAGTTTGGTATGAACCGTCTTAAAAGATTAGCTTTTCCCTGCAAACTCTGTAATTGCCGCAAAGTTGCAGGGGGAGGAAGATTCACAATTTCCTCGACTTTAAGGGGATCCAGACGGATACCCTCTCGAGAGACGATAAACCCGAGCAGTCGACTTGATTCCACGCAGAAGACACATTTGTGCGGATTTAAGCGAATATTATGGTGTCTGCAACGAAGAAAGATTTCACGAAGGTGCGATGGGTGGTCCGCGCGCTTAGCTGAATGAGCGGGGAGATCATCCAGATAAGGATGTACGATGTGTCTGATATCGTGGAAAGCATACGACATCGCACGTTGAAAAGTAGCACCGGCATTTTTGAGGCAGAAGGGGAGCTTTTTATAAGCAAAGGTGCCCCAGGGACAGATGAAGGCCGTCTTATGTTGATCTGTCGGAGCAATGTTGATCTGGTTGTAACCAGAAAAGCCGTCCATGAAAGAATATATCTCGCTACCCGCACACTCGTCAATGAGTTGATCAATAAATGGAGTGGGGTAGTTGTCCTTTGGGTAGGCTCTGTTTATGTCGCAGTAGTCAACGCAGACACGAATAGTACCCTGTTTTTTGTTGACAGGGACGAAATTTGAGACCCATTATGTCAGTGGGATGGGATAGATAAATCCCGCCTTAAGAAGCTTTTCAACCTCTGCTTTGATAGCTGCCGACTTGCGGGGGTGCACGGGACGCAAACGCTGGCGAACAGGTTTGGCCCTGGGATACATTGGTATCTTGTGCACGACTATAGATGGATCAATACCGGACATTTCTTCATAGGACCATGCAAAGACATCGCGAAATTCGCGAAAAAGAGCGATATAAACCTGAATCTCCTCAGGAGTGCAGGTCACTCCTATGTAAATATTCACGACAATCCCTGCCTTGACAGAGATGTCGATTGGTTGAGTCTGCGTGATGTTCCCTAAATTCCCTTCGGATGATGTGTGATAAATCTGAATGGGCATCTGAAGGGGTTGAGAAGGGAGACATGGAGCAAACCGCTCAAGACAAAGCAGAGTTTCCTGAAAGGTAGGGAGAAAGGAAGAACGATGGTGAAGAGGAAACCACGGACGTTCGTCCAGAGACATAGTCTCTATAATAGCCTCATCGAAAGGAAATATTTCCTTCAATGGATCCGAGGAGGTGTATTCTCCTAACCAAGGGGGAAAATCTTCTGAATCAAGAGCCCCACTCGAGACGGTGGGTTCATCATGAGAAGCCGATGCAGCGACAATTTCAATGTAGTTGAGCTTGGCTGGGCTCAACAACATCTCCTCGCCCCAAGGTTCTATCTGGTCGATGGAAGGAAGAATCCAAGGATCAAAACGAACCGAGATCATAGAGATCGAGGCGAAGTTGGGAGGTGGGAGGGAAAAAAAACCCATAAGGGCGGGTTCTTTGAAGAGCCCGGCTCCCACATTTTCATACGGAACTTAGGTATGCTCAACGAAGGGTACGTTTCCCTCAGAAGAGGAAGCGAAAAATGAGAGTTGATCAACCGTGACAATTTTCCCTTGATGGGGGAAACGAATGACACGGAAGAGAGATGAAGCTACAGCACACATAGCGTATGTCCAGCTCCGGCCCAGAAGGAGGATATAGGTAAGACTTGCGTCTACAACCTCAACTTGAACTTCTACAGTCTTCCCTTCTAAGGTAATCGGTACCCGTTGAAGGATACCATATGGTCGAGATTCTCTCCCGTCGAATGCTTCCAAGGTCGTCGGAGACTGACTCAACGTCAGAGACCCGATGGCTTTCCAACATGCAATAGACATAATGCAGGTTGAGGCACCTTCATCAATGACTGTACGATGGATCGTTTTAGAATTGATGACGACTTGAATGAGGAAAGCTATCTGATGAGGCAGTCAAGGAACATGGCTCTCGAGGTCGAAAGTGATTAAATCTGAGTCCGTTGGGTCTATGCCACCGACGGCCGATAGCAGGGACTTCCTCTGGGGGGGGTAGCTCTGAAGGACCTCCAACGCGGACATGGCAGACGGAGCCTGCGCTAAGTCCTCCACGATCTTATAGTGCCGGGCAGCACGAGCATTCGGGTTATAGGAAGACCTCCTGAGTACCCCTTTGGGAGGGGGTCGGATTATCGTCTCGACACTCGGTCTCTCGATATGGAGAGGACCAGAGCTGGACGGAGGAGCGCTTGAGGGAACCTCTGGCTCCTTCCCGGCGGACGACGGATAATCCTTAGCTCGAGTTGATACATGAATAGGAATAGTTCCAGCCATGAAGACCTGGAAACCGAAGGGAGAGGATGAAGAAGGATCAACTACCATCTGGGTTTGCTGAGAGGGAAAGGGTTCTTTCAAAACAGCAGGGATCCCTTGAGCACCTTTCAACAACCGACTAACTTCGAACCGCCTAGGGCAATCCTTAGTATAGTGGTCTTCCTCACAAATGAGGCAAGGATACTTAGGCTTGCACTTAGCTCCTTCCTCAACAGGAGGTTTAGATGATTCCTGCTTGGGTTGATCGGATTTATTTTTCCCTTTCCCCTTTTCCTTTTTCTTGCCTTTTGAGGCCTTGCCTGCCGTAGAGGATTGAACGGCATTTACCTCGGAAGTGTTATCGGAAATTACAACACCCTGGGAAGGGTTTTCGTTGGGTGAAATTGACTTCTACTTCCCAGAGTTCGATGACTTTTTAGAGGCCTGGCCTACAGAGCCAATGACTCCATCAACAGATGGCTTGGGCAGAGCCTTGGATGTACCGGGCCTAGGGGCGTCTGGCAAATAATCATACAAAGTACCAGACTGAGAATAGAATAAGTCTAGGTACTGAGTGCGCGCGATCACTTGCTCTTCAGTTACGCATTCCCCCATAGCAATGTCCCGCGCAATCTTGGGGACAAAGGAGGTAGTAAACCAGTCGATGAGGAGGAAATCAGGTATCCAAAACTTGATTAACCTGCTACGCCTTCTCCACTCATGGATATGATCGAAGATATGTGTAGCAGTATCCTGCTTAAGAGACGTAAGGAGATGAGTCCCCGTCTCATACCGAATGGGTAACTAAAAGTGATTCAAAAATGCCATAGCCAGCGAATTGAAATCATGGAATGATGCACGTGACAATTTGATATACCATTTAGCTGCCGAACCAGTGAGGGTCCTCTGAAAGAGGCAAAGTCAAATCGAGTCATCGAGCCATGAATTCGACGAACACCATAAGTGATACGTCATCACATGAGCCTGAGGGTCCTCTCCAGCTTTCCCATCAAATTTGGAACAATCACTAGGAATTTTAGTTGGAACTGGCGGCCACTGTGGGTCGTGTAGAATGGGATCATTCGTCAATTTCGACACATCGGGCTGTTCCAACATGGCTAAAAATGGTAGTTGCGGATTAAACGACATTTGTGGCGGATACGAGGTAGAACTAGAATTCCATCCAGTTCCTGGTTGCCCCCATTGTCCTTGTCCCGATGGACCAGGTCCATAAGGGCCTTGTCCAGAAGGATTTTGTCCATAAGGGTTATTCCCAGAATCGAGTTGCTGATTCTGCCCCCCAGCACCCCATTGGTTACCATATTGGCCAACAGGTTGTTGATAATTCGGTTGAGGATTACCCTGCGGCTGTTGGTAATTCTGATAAGGGATATACAGATTTTGTCCCTTGGGTTGCTGGTATCCATACTGGGCCTGTGAACCAGGCGGCATTTGATGGGATTGATACCCACCTGAATGCTGGGGTTGGGATTGGTACCCACCCGAATAAGGAGGCTGGGCCTGATACTCGCCTGAATACGGAGGCTGGGATTGATACCCGCCTGAGTACGGAGGTTGGGATTGGTACCCGCCCGAGTAAGGAGGTTGGGATTGGTACCCACTTGAATACGGAGGCCGGGATTGATACCCACCTTGATATGGATGCTGGGATTGATACCCACCTGAAAGAGGAGGTCAGGATTGGTACCCGCCTGCATGTTGAGCCGTCTGGCCAGAAGGTTTTCTTGGTCAGGTTTGGGACGGTCTTGTTCGCCCAGAAGGTCGAGCTTGCTGGGTGAGGGGTTGCCCTTGCGCAACTGAGGTTTGTCCCTGTTGACCAGAGGGTTGCTGAGTGGTAGGTCGGCCTTGCTGAGCGTAAGGCTGGCCCCCTTGCCCAGAAGGGTTTCCTTGCTGGTTTACGGGTCGACCTTATTGCCCGTAGGGTTGTCCCTGGTGCCCGTAAGGTTGCCCCGAAGGGTAGCCTTGTTGGGTACCTGGTTGACCTTGTTTGGAGTTGGGTTGTCCCCAGTTTCCTAAAGGTTGCCCCAGATATGTAAACGCCGGACCACTAGAGACCAAAGGTTGTCCCTGATTGGGTTGTCCTTGTGGGCCTCCCTGCTGACCTGGGTAATTTTGACCAGCATACTGCTACCCATAATTAGGCTGCACGTAGGGCTGTTGACCCTGGTAGGGTGGTCCTTGCTGTCCTTGTCCCGGATGGTACTGGCTGCCACCATACCCGGTGGTGCCCCAATCCACGTTCAACGGAACGGAAATCTCATCATAAGGAATTTGAGACAAGGAGGTGTACAAATAATGATTCTCAGCATCATAGTACGGGCCTTGACCATCTAGGTTCTAGACATTACGCAAGTATTCAAAATATGCCTCCTCTTCCGTCATATACTCGGAAGCAAGAGGAGCACCACTTGCGGGGTGCACAACTCTAGAAGAAGGGGACGGTTCACCACTCTGCATTGGACCTCGAGATGGGCCCGCAGCAGAAGTGACAGCAGATGAAGCTGTGACCGTACTAACAACTGGAGTTGACGCCGCGACACAAACGGTCGGGTTGGTGGGGACTGTTGTAACAGCAGAATGGGGGACTTGGGAAACAAACGGTCCTGTGGTAGGGACGACGTTTTGACCCCAAACGGAAGAGGAAGCTGCCGAGTTCATAGCATCCCGCAATGACCTGTAATGCCCCGGCACCGTGACACCCGAAGACGTAACGGTGTAGGGCGTAGAGATGATGGGGGATGTTGCCGGAATGGGAGTATCTATACTCGACATAACGGACGGGCCACTAGACACTAGAGAAGCGTTGCCCATATCGGAGGAAGCCATCGGAGATGGAGCACCAACAGGAGTGGCAGGGTAATCCTCGTTAGAGGGCTCCCAAATAGGGTTGTAAAAGAACTCGTAGAAATCGTCCTCTGGAGCTCGAGAATTCAACGGCTGGATGCTCAGAACAATGGGAAGAGCGTCACAGACCGGAGTTTCAGGGGCAATAGAAGATGGGGACCCTTCTTCACTTGGGATCGAGGACGGAGTCGATGGATCCGCTAGGATGACCAAACAAAGACCCTAAACAAGCTAACGATAAAACCTACTCAAAAATAAACGCACACAAGATCTAACTAGGTAATGTTATCGTGGCCAAATGAATTTTAAGACACAGGAACTGAACTTGACCTTTTCATGTTTCGAGAATCGAGAAAAGGATGAAAAGATGACTCTATCTACTTCGAATGTTTAATGAGCACGAAGTGACAAGACACTCACTTACACCTTTTCTTTTAGAGAGTCTGAAAAGGATCAAAAGTGACTGCTCTGGAGATTCTAAGCAAAAGGTTTACCAAGCAACCCGTAAAACTGCTATATACACCTTGGCAATCGTATGAGAACCAAGGACTTTACGTACTGCAGTCAATCTTCCCGAATGCTGTGTTCGGTGCGTTACGGTTCACAAGGCAGCAGACTCGGCTTCCTATGGATAAAGGATGCAAGCCTAATGGAGTCTCCCCATATATACGCGACGGTACGTGGGAGCCCAATCCGTACTAGCCTTATCGTTTCACCGTGGAGGAATCACCCAACACTCAACGGTAGCTACTAGGTTTAAGACGTCGGAACACGTCTCTAGCTAGACCTCTAGATATTTGCGTTAAGTTCCAATGCGTTTTTAGATAAATTTTGGTTTATTTTACGGTTGATCTTGAATTAAGTTTTGGTTTTAGGTCCTACCGTATGATCTCTCAAAAATACTTAAATGCAACTATATGCCAAAGAACATCATTTTGTTCGATGAATTCTAACTATGAGAAGGTTAAGAATCTTTCAATCAAACAAAATGAATTCAAGCAATCACACAACCTAATGCAACTAACAGCACGGAAATGACACTTTTCTTTTGAAAGCACAAAACAACGAAATGTCCTTTTCCTTTCAACTATTAAATGCAAAAGACACTAGTTTGCTTTTCTTTTCAATGGCATAAACGTGCTTTTTAGAATGAATTAGAGAGATAGAAACACTAAGTGAAAGAACTAAAAACACTCAATGCAAACACAAGACAATTCCCAAGGCACTAAAAACCAGTTTCCCAAATCAAAGGAAAACAAGGGCTTATGAGCTACGTGATCTAAGCTCAACAAGACACCAAGGAATTCAAAGGAGGAAGGCAAATCACTTGGAACACAATCAAGCACTCTCAACAATCACTAAACGAATGTGAAAACAAAAACGAAGTTGGCTGGTCAATCAAGAACACAAGATCCCAAATGGGAGGCTTGACACACACGGCCACTAGATGCCCTAGGGTTTGAGTGTGAAATCAATGGAGAAAAGCGAACACCTAGAGGATAAGGGTTCAAAACCAGACAAGCAACGATTCAACACACTTCAGCGATCGTAAAATTTAAGACAAAATGCAACCCAAGAAACAAAAGTGAAAAGGAAGGCTTTGCACAAACCGAAAACAAGCAACAAACGAACCCTCACGGAACAAGGCTTCGCAAGCAAGCGCGTCACAGCTCAAACAAAATAAAACAAGTCAAAAGCCAAGTGGAAAAAGCAGGGGACAGCCAAACCAAGAGGTTTAGGAAGCAACTTTGGACCAAAAAGAATTTTACAGGATCAGCGCGGGTGACCCCTCAGCAACAAAGCGATGACAAGGCAACGCATGTAGCAACTTTGCGCTGTCAGCGCGGAAGGACACGGATAAAGGGCGCTGGCCCGAAAACAAGGTCAGCGCGACTGTTAAATGTATAAGCGCGATGACAGGGAAAGCAAAGAAGTAACTGTGCGATGTCAGCGCAGCTGTTCTGAAATAAAACGCGCTGAGGCTAAAAAACAGTCAAAATTGAACCAAAAATCCCGAAACCAAGGCAACAGGCTTTTAAGACAATTAATGCAGTTCCCAGGATGAACCAGGAAACCAATCAACAGCAAACTAATCCCCAATCTTTGACAAGAAAGCAATAATCAAATTCAAAAATAAGGATGAACCACAAAGAGACAAGCAAGCTCCCCAGCGGAGTCGCCAAATTGTTGGAGAGGTAAATCCCCTCTACGAATAGAGGCGATCCCTACTAGCCCAAAAGGGGTCTAGCAACAATCAATCAATGCTACTCTGCAAGTTCCTAGTTGTAATTAACAAGTGGGTGAAGAACACCTACTTGGATTCCAGCGCTATGTTTGATGAAGAGATGATCCTCTCACTCCTTTGCTCCAGCCGATCACAGTCCTCCACTATCCTCGCGGGCGGACACCTGCACAAGCAAAGAGAGAGCAAACACAAGCGTAAAATCTACTAAAAACAACTATACATCAGTCAGAAAGGATGTAATTCACTTTAATCATTCATAAGACAAATGGGAATGGAACCATAACAGTAGTCATCTATCTTTATTAATCAGAAATAGAGTAAGGTACAACCAAAGTTCTGACGTTGAGTCCTTCTCTAGAGGGTCCAGCCAGCATGTCTCATGAGCATTCACCTTTGAAGTAGATCTCCCAAGTCAAAGAGGTCTCTCTCTCACACAGAAGGCAACAAACTCATAACCTTCCTCAAACTTTATAGCAATCCTCACACAACTCACCAAATGCCTACAAAGAGCAGCACTAATGCACTAAGAATTCCTCTATGTCAAAGTCTATATGTTCCAAACTAGCTGCTCATGGCAATGGTGGAGGCTTATATAGGAGAAGGAGTCTCCATGAATAGTGAAAGGATGAGCTTTCCCCCAAGAAAAGTGGGTGACCAGGTGAACAGACATGCCAGAGAAAGGATGGCAACCTTTACAAAGCTAACAGCCAAGTCTGGAGTCATCTGGAAGGCTGGCTGTTAGAACAACCCCGCCTAAACAGGATCAGCGCGGGTGCAAGACTGGGCTGGCGCGCTGGCATCGCAACTCAATTACAAAAGAGGTCTGGTCAGCGCGAACTGATGCAAGCGGAGGGCGTGCTGTTTATGAAATTCGACTAGCGCAGAAAACCCGTGTGCTTCTGCAATGGCAACGCACCAGTTACACTATCATCCGCCAGTCAGCGCGGTTATTTTAGGAACAGTCGCGATGATCCAATGAACTTAGGCAAAGAGGGTTTTTTGGCCATTTCAGAGAGCATGAGCTTGGTGGATGTGATTTTATGACACAGTAGGGAGACTGACAAGGTGGCAGTGACATTTTACTGTGTAACAGTATGCTAAGTTTGACAACGGATATTGCCATCACTAGAATCAAGCATATCAAGCTTCAGATGAGAGAAGAGAGAGGGAGTAAAGGGTGTCAAAAATGTTGTTGGTGGAAGGGGTTTCTTTTGAGGGGGAGGAGGGGATGGTTTGGGGTCATGTTGATGGACATTGGGCTCAAGAAGCCATCTTTATCTTTATTATGGGAAGGGTTGATTGGGGAAATTTGGATAAGGAAAGGGGAATTTTGGTAAAGGTGCCCTATTCCTGTCATGACCTAAATCTGAAGGGAATATGTTCAAAGTTGAGGGTTTATTTCTGCAATTTGTCTTGGTGATAAATTTCTTTATATCTAGGTAGGGGTTTGGAGATGTTCATGTAAGCAAAGATGCAAGCCTAGGATATGTAGCTTGGTTGCTTGGCAACCTTTAAGATTTTGACTAAGCATCCTAGAGAATTTATAATTCCTACAAGTATATCCTCATCCCAAAATTCTTAGGGTAAGGAGTACATCCTAATCAATCTTAGATTCATTGTAAAATCTTCCTTGTCACGTACAAATCCTTCCATCCAGAATCTTAGGTAAAACCTTCTCCTATTAAAGAAGTATGGACTATTCTCGAAGATTTTTATACAATCCTCTATGTTGGAAGATACAATGGTGAAGAAACCATATAGTCATAATTTGAGATTAATGTGGCCTTTGGGCTTCCATTTTAGTTGGATCCACTGAGTGAGTTCTTCTTTGGTCAGTGATATGCCCATAAATTTTTAAATGAGGATATGATCCCTGATATATTAGATAAATTTCTTGATGTGGTTGGACTAGACTTTGAGTTTTGGTTGATTGTGGTTTTAGGTAGGTGGCCTTAGGGGTTTATTGTCCATTTCACAAAGGTTTCTCTATGTTCTTTGAGTTGTTGACATCAAAATCCTTTGCAATAGCCCTAAAATTCTGGGCATTCGGGGCATGAGTTGTCTTAAGATGAGTCAAATGGAATTAAATCGTTGTGACTTGGCTATAGGAGGGAGTGGTTTGCATTGGAAGTTTTTCCTTGAGGTAGAAATTAGAGAATGCAATGAGTTATAGTGAGGAAGAGGGAATTAAGAGGTGTGCACGCTTAGGGTCTCAGCAGGAAAAGGGAGAGAAAAGTTCCATTCTATGATCTTATTTTAATTTACATCATTTCTTCACACTTATCTTACATAGCAATTTATATTTTTGGATCACATTTACAATAAGTGATATTAGAGGTTGAAGGTTAAATGAAAACCCCAAGCTAAGGAGATTTATCTATTCATGATTTAATGGATAGGATCTGCAACCTCCACTATATTGTGAACATATGACTCTCTTGAACCATGGTTTTGCATATAATCTTTAGGATATAAATATATATTCAATTTGAAGAAGGTATTACTGAATTTGGTGGAAGTATATTAAAAGAAGAAAAAAAATATTCTTAGCTTGTTTTGGTGGAGTTGTGTGTTGTTCAAAGTTCTATTCGATGGGGATTTTTTTGTTTAGATACGAGAGTTGTGCAATGGTTCTATAGTCAAGAAATGAACTAATTGTGTTATAGTTTGGTGTTTTCTCTAATGACCATGATTTCAAATGCTAAGTTTGAGGTGTATAAGTTCAACAAGAAGAATAACTTTGAGTTGAGGAAGCTCAATATGCACAATTTGTTAGGTCAACAAAGATTGCACAAGCTATTCGAAGGAAAAGGAAAGAAATTCATGGCTATGATTGATGAGGATTGGGAAGATCTAGTTGTAGGAGCTCTTAAAACCATCCAATGGTGTTTGGTAGATGATATTCTTTCCAATATTGTTGGATAGGGAACAACAATAAGATTACATAATGGAGAACCTTTACATCGAAAAATCCCTGACAAACTAAATTTATTTGAAAATACAATTGTACATTTTACAGATGAATGAAAGTACCAAATTTATAACCATTTAAATATTCTTAATACTCATATATTCTAATTAACTAGTATACATGTAAAATTTGAAGATAAAGACAAGAAAGTTACATTATTTTGTTCATTACATGAATCTTAGGGTTGCTTAGTCACTGCTATCATTTTAGAAAAATGGACACTCTTTATTGTGATTATGTTGTGGGAGCATTGTTGTCTTCTGATTTGGAAGAAGCCTGATATATAAGCCTCCACACTAGAATAAATGGTAACTAATGGGTTGATCCAAAGAAAACGAGGAGAGTTGGAAGGCCTAGTTGACTATGTCAATTAGACCAAATAGTTGACCAAATTAGATATGTAAGTTAATCAACTATTTAATTGAATAACATACATCATTTGACTTCACATTTGGGTAAATCCACCAAGGAAATTGGACAAATTAAAATCCATGCTAACCAATTCTTTATGTATAAATACATGACTATGCGCAACAATCTGGTTATTTTCTGCTTGTAAAGGCATTGAAAATATTTCATGTGTTTTATTTACAAAAAAGGTTGGGCTAAGTCAAGGGACAGATATTCTAGACGCTTAGGGTTACTTGCTTGGGATGGTTTAAGTTTTCCCTATCATAATATGAACTGGTAATGTCAACCATTCAAGGTTGGTTGGTGTGTTTTTAAATGGATTAGTTTCCTGAGTTGGTTGAACTAGAAAATAAGGACGAGATTCATGCTTCCTTGGAAAAATTGACAAGGTGGTGAGGACAAAAAAATAATGGGAAGGGGGACATACTCATTGTTGATAAGTGATTTTCATTTATGTCAACCCAAGAAGCACTAGGAGCTACCCTGATCTTCATCAGAAAATTTTCCATGGTTCATGGTTTTTCATCTCCTAGTGAGTCTAGTTAGATTCTCCTCAAAAATATATTTCTAGTAGTATGTGGCATGACATGTAGTTGCTTATGCTTTGTAAATTATTCAAGTTTAAAGATGGAGACCATCATCAGTGGACTAAAATCCCATGGGGTGGTGTCTTGGCATACGTTTATTGATTATGGGTTTATTAAATCAAGTTTAAGGGTTTTGGATAATTTCTCATGAAAAAATAACCTTGAGGATAAGCATGTACTCATTAGAAGGGTCTCTCATTAATTAAATAACCTTACCTCTCCTCCATAAGGCTAACAACTTTCTCACTTATGACTTAAGCTATCATTGAATTTATTTTCCTCCGTCATCTATTGGTTAAAACCCTCTCTCTCCAATGTTTAATCCTTGTACCTAAGTATACTCCAACATTTACATTAGGAAACTCTTCCTAAAATATAAAATGACCTAATCCTAAATCCACTCACTTAAGGCTAGCGACCCTCTTAAATTATGATATAAGGAATTTATTATTTAACTTCTTGATGTTTCAACCTATCTTGAAGCCCATAACTCTTCCAATGGTCATCTATCAACAAGCCCTTTTAGGGTCTATAAAAGGAGACCTTTCCCTCACCTTATTAGTGTATGACTCTAACGATGATTTTGTGAGGCATAAGCTCTAAAATTTCAGACCACGCTGAGGCATCTAACGCTGGACCTGTACAAGGGTTTTTGGGTTTAAGGTTGAGGTTTGTAGAACAGGACAAGTGAAGGAATAAAGCTCTCCTGAAAGGATTTTTCGGGTTGGTCTGTCCTATTAAAAGAATAGTGAAGGTTTAAAAGAGTTAATTATGGGTGAAATCAACATCCGCATTCAAATCTTGCAACAAAAATCTTGTTTATCTCTGTGGTCTAACTAGTTGAATAAGGAAAATTTATTTTCAGATAAGGGTTTCAGTTTTTAGTTGGAATAAAAGTTTTTGGTTTATCGAGACAAGGGTTTAGGTCCTAGTGTTATTGGTTAGTCAAAAAAAATAAGTGAATATCACTGTAATGTGGATTATTGTCCCTAACACGGTAATTCACACTTTTTGTATTTACTTTTTGTCTTTCTAGAGTGGTAGGGTGCTTTTAGGGAGGTGGTTGAAGTCACCTTTAGGTGGGTTCCTATAACCACTTCAACATGGTAAGGTGGTGCTAGGGAGAGTTAGTGCTCGTTAGGGTGTTGGTGCATCCATTCAGCTAGTTGGTGATAAAACCTTAGGGAATTGGGGCATCCTTCTAGTGGGTGCTGGAGAAGAATGCTTTTATAGAGTTCTAGGAAGTTGTATCTTTCTTTTTTTGTTGGAGATAATTATTTTAGAAGAACTTATTGGAAAACCATTTGTTTGGTTTTTGACTCAGAGGGAAACCCCATCTAAAAATTCTTTTTTTCATTGTGTATTGTTTCAACTACTGATAAAGAATAATTAATTCTTTGAAAATATTAATAAGTTACTAATTGCTAAGAATACTGATTCACCCCCTCTCAATATTTCAAACAATTGGGAATAGGGAGATAGTGGAAGTCAACCATTGCGCAGTAGGAAATAGGAATGGGAAGAAAACAATGAAGCATTCGAACTGGAAACACAAGAAACAAAGGAAGGAACAAAAAAAAGGAGGAAGAACTGCACAGAGGCATGGTGACTCAGAACAACACCACCATCAGCAAGGGAAGAACATTGGAAAAGAAAGAAAAAATGTGCACATATCACTGGTCTCAAGGTAGTAGATGAAATCAACACGAAAGGGGGAGTTCTACACATTGACAACTCTTAGAAATCCTACTTATATCTTTGTTTAGAAATAGAAGTATAGGAGGAATTCTCTTCAGGTGAGGATAAATATCTAGATGCTCTTGGGGTTAGAGGGTGGAGATAGTTTTCTCTGGATTTCCTTTATAACATGAGGTAAAGATTCAATCCTTGGATTCTTCATAAGGTAATTTCTAGAGTCTCATTTTCTTGTTCATATGGCTTTTTTAGTGGGTTCTAGATTCTCCTTTTTGGGTGGAACCATTGTGTTACATGTCTTCAGGGTGGAGGTCATGTGAATCCTTTGGATTATATGGAGTATATTTGATGTTGAACAACTGAAGGGTGGAGGCAGTAGGCCTCTGGACTCCCTATGCATTTGTGGATTGCAAATTATTTGGTGGGTGGAGGTGGAAAAACCTCTGGAATCCATATTTCATATAGCAGTTGGTGTTTAATACGTGGAAGAAACCATATTAGTCTCTGGAATATGGCTTAGCAGTGACAACTAGAAGTGAGATCTAGCTGCAACTTGTCTATAGTTGGGTGGAGATTTATTGTCCCTAACTCAGTTTCCCATTTCAAGTTTGTCCTTGTTTTGACTGCTTGAATGGTGCGTGGCTTACCCATGAATGAAACAAATGAGGTTTTGTCGAATAGTTCCTTCTGCTTGTAATTTTGCATTAACATGTTATAATATTATATAATAATATATATATATATATATATTATATATAATATATATAAATATATATATATATCTGTATAATAGTATATTATTATAGTATTATATTATATTATACATATATTATATATTATATATGTATATATAAGATTAATAGATATTATATACAGATATTTATATACGTAATTACATACTATATATATATATAATATATATATATATATATAATATATATATATATTTATATATATATATATATATATATTATATATAGTATATATTATATATTATATTGGTAGTAAGTCAGGGAAACATGGCAATGGGATACCACATAGGTCAATGTGATATTGAGATGGTGAAATTGGCTAAGTGGCACCAGATGGGGACCACATGGGTGCCATGTGGCATAAAAAGAGGAATGACATATTTTAATTAATAAAATTTAAAGGAGCATAACTTGTGATCGAGGAGTCCAAATTGGAAAAGAAATATATCATTGCAAAAGTCTCATCGAGATGAGTGTGATGGTGACATTTGTTTTGGGTTTTCAAGACTTAGAGAAAAGTCAATTTTTTTTATCCCAATCCTTTGATTGTACTAGGGTTTTTGGGTAAGTTTAGTGCGCACATCTCTGAGGTTAAGGGGGTGTGTTTATAAGAGATATAAGAGCATCCAGGTTCAACACTTGGATTGAATGAGCTCTATCACGGGAAAGTAACAAAAAGGTTTTTGCAAGTGGGTTTCATATTAATTTTTAGAAAATTAATAAGACACATGTCTAGGTGTTAAAAGTCAATTTGTGATTGATTGGTTACATGCATGATTGATATGCTTCTCTTGCAATTTAATTATGTAACATCGTACTAATGATTCACATGATTTCATTGTTGTTGATGAGATAAAAATTGTGTTGATTGATATATTTTGCTTACTATGCATGCATATGTAGTGATTCTAATGATTTGACGTTGATTGATATTGTTGTACTAACATGGATTATTGTAACACTAGCTTACCATAACAACTTCACATAAGCAATTTCATGAACATGATTTTGTCATTTACTTATATTATAATGTGTCTAAAAATTCTGTGTCAATGACAACACATCACAAGCAACAAAGGACTGTGAGAAGTAAGGGAATGAGTAGTAGGATGGTTAAATATAGTTCTAACAGGTCACATCATGGGCATGAAGAAGCTTCAGTGGAGAATAGTGGAGCAGTAAACTCTCCTATCTAGATGGATACCTTGAGGAGCCTAAGGGTATAGATTAAGTTCTTCAAGGCATTAAATGAATGATTAGTAATGGCTTAGGAGAATGTTGATGGTGCTGGACCCTCCAACATGTCAAGGCTCTCCTAGGTAAGAAATCCCAACTAGACCTAAGACCGTTTTGAGTAGGAGTCGCAGCAGTGGGTAGTACGATATCACCTTGATTACGATTGAACACAAAGGTAAGTAAGATGTCCTTGTTGGAAGCAAGGATGTGACATTATAGAAAGTCAAGGAAGATGCATGGAAAGGCTGCAACACACAGAAGGGTAGAAGAGTGCACCCCTTAGAAGCTTGTAATAGTATGCATCTTGAAAGGGATGAGACAAGTTGAAAGACATCACATGATGGAAAGAAGAATAAGCGACAATCCAAAGTGATGACTTAAACCAACAACACGCTTCGATAAGATTCATACAAAAATATATGAAATAGTCCATATACAGATGTGTAAGTTACAACTACGTACATTGGTAGAGTAACAAGAATAGTCGAACTATAATAACAATACATGCATGAAATGTGCTAGCTATGTTGTATTAAAAGAGTGAAGGATCCAGTCATTAGTCACCCGACCGTAGGCATGCAGAGATTTATATGTTTGCTTACATTCTAGATTCAGTTTGTGCCAGACATGAGTTCTCAGATTAATAGTGGGCATGGCCACCAATGGAGACCATTGTGAACACGCATTCCAAGTTGTTTTCCAAATGCAACTTCAGAGGGGTGATCATACGACTATTTGTCTATTTTTTCACCCTAGTGTATAGGTTGATACTCGAATGGGATCCACAGTGCATGTCAAAGGAAGCAACGAACGCATTGCTAGGAATTACAGATTGGTATGCCTCACCATTCGACACGTTCATCAAAGTGTTCAATGTGGAGAAGTCTCTGCATGTTCTGCCAAAGTTTGCCTTGGATATACTTGTCATGTAGGAAGTAGCATACCACATTGCAGCAGGATTGACACTTAGACTACAGTGAAAGAAGAAGGCATCTTGGCCTGCTCTTCCATTGTGGATTGGGTCATATGTGATCTAGAGTATCAAGCAAGCAAATGTTGAAGTAGAGAAGATAAGGAAGTATCCTTTCCACCTCTTAAACTTCAACCCGTATGACCCAAATTGCATTATGAAGGATCACTATGCGAGAGTTCAGTTCAACTAGATCCATGGGGCTTGTCATTGGGCTGAGGAAGACTCATGGAGGTACTACTACAATTCCTTGAGACCCAATGAATAGGTCAGCTTTATCGTAGAGTGGTTAGCAAAGCAGCATGAAGAAGCACCACAGAGACCACCAACAGTAGCAATAGTCTACATCCAACTATTCAAGCACCTATTCTATCTCCTGAGGAAAGACATGGATGTTGATTCATCTTTCCTCATAAGATATAGAATATGTGCTTGAACAGTTGGATGTAGACATGTAGCAATAGGAGTTGGAGTAGGATATTGACCTCTTCCATGACCACAAAGAGGTCGACTCACCCGCTTCATTACATCCTCATGATGAGCAAGTCTCAAATGACCAAGGAGGCATTGAGATCCTTTGTGGTCAACCAGAAGCATAGATGCACAACATCTCCTTTGACGAATCTCATCATAGAGTTGTGCAGACTAAGAGAGTACTAACTGTCGAGGACCAAACATCCCCTGCGCAATTTTAAGATCAAACGATCATGACTAATGTGCACAAGCATCCAACTACTTTTGCTGATGCAACTAGAGTGTATGCCGAAACCACTAGCTCAAGTGTTCATTTCCTCATAGCGGAGAACGAGTGAATGGCCAAGGAACTATAGGTGGCCAAGTAGGTAGGAGACTTGGTGACAATGTTCGCTCGAGTTGAACTGAAGAAGGAAATACTAGACGAAGAATTGTCCTTAGACACAGTTATGCGAGAATTGTACTCCAAGTTTGGTACCGTGCATCAAGCATTCATTCATCTCCACAAAGGGCAGCATTAATGTGTGAGAAGAGCACACATCTTGAAAAACATACATACTATTGTTGATAACATGCAAGCATGGATGATGAAGTACAAGGGGGACCACTTCACTTGCCAATGATGATGAATGCTAATGCAGTCGAGCTGCAAGCACATATCTAGAGTCAGATCCAGAACTATGAAGAGCTACCACAACTCATTACTAGCATACAGGCTTCCCATGCATGAGTATTCAAAATAATTGATGTTATAGTGCACACTCATGTGATCCCATCACTTGGGACTCTCATCCAAGTGAAGATAAAGAAGCAAGTCCAACAAGAGCTTGACTTGTACTTTGATGAGTTGATGTGCACCGCCACCAGCCCAGACTTGCCTATCAGTGCAGACATCATGCACAAGTACATTATTGGTCTGACCACACTAAAGAAAATGATGTGCATGCTCACAGACGAGTTAAACAAAGGAGCCCGCGTAGTGTAGATAGATGCTATGGAGGTGAGGTTTAGGTTTCAGATGGATGTCATAGCAAAACACACAAAAACTATCAAGGACTACCAATGTTGGCATCAATACGTCACTGTTGATCAACATGAGGATGTCGAGCAGTTGGAGTTCTATGACTGTGTATGTCCAAATTATTTCTATTTTGGCTTGTCCAAGCTATTGTTCATATGGGTACATGTGCATTGTAATGTTGAGTCATGTAAAGTGTAAGTCAAGTGTCAAGAGTTAACATAATAGTCATAGAGTAGGTGAAGAATCATGAGGGTAGTTGAATGGTCACAAAGTGGAATGTCAAGGGTCACCCCGACCTTTACTATAAATAGTCCCTCATAACACATTATAGAGGCTTTTGGTCAACCAAGCTTCTACTAAGACTATCTTGAAGAAGGCTTGGACAATATTGTAATGCGCCTTGGCTTCTCCACTTCACGAAGCTAGTACATCTCATTGGAGGAGAAGGCGGAGGTGGCTGTAATGTTCCATTATTGGGGCTAGCATGTTTACATGGATGTATTGTATGGTTGTGACTTACACTTATTTATATAACAAGAGCCAACACATTTTCATGCATATGTTGTTATTGTAGTTGGACTACTCCGGTTGCTTTAATGATATATGTTGTTTAACTTAAGTACTTGTGTATGAACTGATTTGTCTACAATTATATGAATTTGTTGTTAATGTTTTTCATATGTTGTTAATGTTGTCACCATTTGTGTCGGCTACTCTTCCAGACTTCAGACTTACCTTTCACTTGAACTATGCTATAGCAACCATTGCACTTGCCTCGGACTAATTCGTGAGTGTCGTACATGTTATCTTACCTTGTATGATGTGACTATTGCATCCGAGTGGACTGCTCCATTGGAAGTTGTGCATGTCCTTTGTGTTGTGTGTTCCTAGCTGATTTGGGACTGATCCCATCCAACCTAGAACCCACCTTCACCTCCCCCCCCCTTCGAAGTGTTGGAAGCTCTCATACACCTTCCTTGAGTCACTTCATCAGTCACACCCTTGTTGTTGATAGACTTATCCTACTTGCCTCTATGTGACATCATGGTCGAGGCATTACCTTACGACCCACTGCTGAGACTCCTACACCAAATGGGCTGAGGTCTAATTGGGAATTCTTACTGGCGAGACGCCCTTGACATGTTGGTGGTCCAACACGGTCAAGAATCCTGTAGAAGTATTGTATTATTTTGTGCATGATAGAAAGTACCTTTATCTGAGTTAAGAACATTTTAAGTGACTATTTATTTTATGGAAATTATAATTATGGAATTTCTCCACTATTTCCAAAGCTAGAACTATTCTAAAATATAGTCTTACTTGTACTCAAGTTGGAACAATCTTTCCTTTGTGAAGAGATGAACAATATTGCCTCTGACATGAATGATAATTCATTCAATGCTATGTGTCTCAAATGAATTTTATGAATAAGAAATTTCTTTGAGATAACATGTGCATGTGGAAATTGTCTAAATGTGGAAATGATGCATCATAATTACTCTATTATTTGGAATAAATGACGAGGGACAAAATTAACGAAAATTTTGACAAATATTTTATTGAAGCAGAATAATATGGGTGACCATTGATTGCTCAATCTTATAATTAAATTTTTAATGTTCCTAACGTCTATAGCATATATAAATTCATGGAACGAATGTATATACACTTTTCTTGATATTGGCTTATTCTATGATATTGGTATCTTTGTTTTCCGTCTTTTTTTTGGGTAGCATGATACTTGGAAGACTACTTTCAAAATATTGTAAGGATTGTACAATTTTTTTATTATGCCATTTAGCTTATGGAGTGCTTCAAAAAAATTTATATATTGATGTGATGTCTTGAGACAATTACTCAACCTTTTGGTCATTGGTTATTTGGATGCATATTTTTTAGGAAAACTTGGAAGGAGCTTGTGCGACATTTGGGAGATAGTAATTCAAACTCTTCAAATTTTCAATAGCATAGCTTGCAAGAGAACATGAAGAAATGGAAATTTTCATGACATGTTGTATATGTATGCCTTGGTGATGGCTAAGGCGGATTTCATACAAATCCATTGATGGAAGAAGGCAATATGAATTGGTGAGAGATCAACTTCAATCTCAAACAACAATTGTGGGTTTCTTAAACCTAAAACCAATGCATTGCCAATGTTTTGGTTTCAATATTACAAATGATTTTCTATTGAGCCATGATCCATTGAATTTCTTTGCCTCCATTTATAACTTCATTAAGTCGTAGAGTAGCATTTCCATAACCCAGGAAACAAGGATATGAAAGAGAAACAATCAGTGATTGTAATTTTTTGGAATTATTTTGGAAAATTCTACAAGTACAAATGAGCTTGTAAGATTCTCATCCAAAGTGTGGTTGCACTTGAAAAAGGGATGGTTTGAATTCTTCTATTGGGAAGTTTGACCAGTTAGTTGAGGCTAATTCCTAGAGGTGAATAATTTGTGCCATATCAATAGGAAATGTCGTTACAGGATCATGAATTGTTGAGAAGAAGCATGTCGAGTAGGCAAGGCAAGAAATTTATTCTACCAAAACACTACAAGGCTTAGTTTCATAAGCATCATGGGCTTCAGGTTTTTGCTAAGACAACATGAAATAATGCAACACTAATTTATAATGTACAAAAAGACTACAAGTTAAACTTGTTGAGTTTATCAATGCCAAGGTTACCAATATAGGGAGTTGAAAAAGTATACAAAAGAGTAAAATATATGGGGTGCTTGATTAAAAGTTTGTTTCAGAGTTTTTTTCATTTCTAGTATGCAATATTATTCTAGCGATGTAAATGAGGTTAAACATAAGTATTGTGGATATAGAAACTATGTTCAAAGACACCATGTGAAACAACTTAAACCACAATTAAAAATCTTTTGTAATGACATAGTTGAGTCTAAAGACCATGGGTGTGTGAGAATTATTTTCTAGTTTCGTATACTAGCATAAGAATACCAATTATCATCATTATCCCATTAGGAAATTGACTCCCTAATCTATGTCGTCTTGAACTTACCATTATGTTTCTTTCTTTCTAATTGTTTTCTACCTAAGGAAAAACATTCCTCTTATTTGAGATGAATTCAAAGGTACATTGTTGAGGTCACTTCGTTGCTGCCAGAAAACAAGTTTACGAACACTTCAAACCAAATAGACCTTGGACCACTATTACAGAAAACAAAACAAAAGGAAAAATTCTTCTCTACTGTCATAATTGTTATGATCCCATATAAAAGATTAATTAAAAATATTATAAGGAAAGTCTCAAACCTACAATATATTTAAAAATCCAACCTACCATCCACCTGTCTACCCTCTTAACACCAAGAATAATGTGAAGAAACCATATGTAATCCCTATTTAGAGAGATGATTTTCCTTCTCATTCAATTCACGATAGATATGAGAGAAGCTACTATGATCAAACTGGTGGGAGATATTTATGACTTGTTGTGCAAGTTCCAGTAGAGATATATTATTCACCTACAATGACCCTAACTTCCAATTGATGACCGAAAGTTAATCCACAAAACACTGTATAATATGCATTATTGTTTTCATCTTCAATGCATAGAATCATGTTGAAATATCACCCTTATTATTTGTGTGAAATCTGAAGCTCGCTTTAAATTCAATAGTGTGAGTTTGATAAGGAAAATGATAAAAACCCACGCCTTGAGATGTGTCCCCATCCTGGCTAGCTCCATTGGTGTAGGACTACAATATTCCCTTATCACTAGGGGCATGTGCACATGATCTCATCATCAGAATCTTGATTTATGGCTTCCTAGTACCAACCTTCGCAAATACATGCCTTTGCAAGATGCAAGGCTCTACAAAAGGTCTTTGTATTAAGCTATTTTTATGTTCCATAGGATGAGTAGATCAACCAAACAAATTGAATGTAAATATTTTTTGAGAAACCAGCCACAGAAGCACTTTGTAATATTATTCTTGCACCAATGAGAATTTTTATCCTCCATTCTTTCAACCCCCAACCAAATCTCCTGAGTGAAAGCGCAAGTTATAAAAAAATTGACATCAACTCCATCTTTTTGGCACAAGGATCGAATATGAGGACTTGATGTATCTATAGGTCCTCCAATGCCAGAACCTTATGCAATATAACAAACTACATAAATAACATACACTTTGGAGGGGCTTTGATCTACCATAATTTCTTCCTCCACTAATCTCGAGGCCTATTATCTAAAACACACCTTAACAAGTATTCTAACATAACCAATATGTACCTTCAACTTAGTTGCACACCCAAATCAACTTGTCCAATACCTATTAATCCAAATATGATCCGTTTTCATATCCTAGATATAATCATTTCATAATGCTACAAAACGCCCATAGAGTCTGATATCATCTGCACTTAACCAACCCTGCTTACACAAAGGATGTCTATCCAAATTCAAGATACATTCTCCTATCAATTGAAATTGGTGGATCTAGTTTGCAGCAAGAAAAATATGTCTGTTGCAGCCCACAATCATGTTAGCCCCCACCTTCCAAGAAAAGTATTAACCAAAATTGGGAGAAGCCAAAGTTAGTGCTTTCCATTGATAAGAGGTCAGTGACACTTTATCTTGTGGACAAAATCTAGTCTAAAATCAAATCCAAGGCTATATTCTTTAAATGTATAATTTGAGTCCAAAGATTATTTTTGGAAATGACAACCCAAAACAATTGGTAAGGGGAGCTTTCCCAAAATATGTATATCTATGAGACCCCAATGACCCACTTATTGTAGAGGTGGAAAGCTTCCATCAACTAGCCAAATGTAGACCTTTATAATCACAACGCCCAGTCAATAGAAAATTATTTTTCAATTTTTCTTCAAGATACCTTTGTGTATATATCCTAGAGTGTTTCAAAAAAATGGGATGGCCCCCAAAACTTCTTTTATCGCAACCAGGAAACCACCTCGAGATAACCATTTGTTGCATCATAAACTTATTTTATGCTCAAATTTAATCACCAGCCTCAACCAGTCTTCTTTCCACCAAGTATTTGGTTTTTAAATTAAAACTAAAATATTTAATACTATATGACATGTTTTATGAACAAAGGGACAAGCCCACTAAATGGCCATTTTTTTCTTCATTTATGACCATCCCTATCAACTTCCGATATAATTGTAGAACCTCCCTGGTTCCCAAAAATTTATTTTTGAATCCATGAAGAACACATCATCCACAAGAAATAAATGGAGACCAATCCAAATTCCTATCAATTGAAACTCCCTGTAAAAATATTTCATTTGTGGCAGCAAAAATTATTCTACTAAGGGCCTCAGTCATCATAAGGAACAAATAAGTGGAAATTATGCAACATTGGTGCAAACACCTCAAATATTTGGAGAATTTAGATGCTGAGCCATTTGTAATGATTGAGGAATAAGTGGAGGTAACACAATCCATTATCTATTTCACCATTTCATTGGGGAATCCAATGTGAAACAACAATTGCAGGAAATACCAAGACAATCTATTCTAGGTTTTCAGGAGATCTATTTTTATTATTACTACTACAATTTTATGAATCTTAATTGAATGTACACCTTATTGCATCTACCCTATTTCTTCATGAATGTGTTGACGTCCTAAAAACCAAATTTGTTCCGTAGAAATAGAGTGAGACAGAAATGGATTCAAGTGAATAACAATTATGTTGGAAATGATCTTAATAGTTATATAGGAAATTTCACAAGGAGATAAGTCGAAACGGGTCGTGATTCTGAGGGTAGTTATTCTTTGAATTCAACACAATAAAATCATGTTGACGCTAATTCGGATCTTCCCCTCATGTTGAAATTGTTCATTACTTTGAGTAAGTCTTCCGTAATGAGATCAATGAAGGTCATGAAAAACTCTACTATCTAACCATTTGGACCAGGGATGTAGGATATTTTTTGAAAAACTCAGAAATGTTATGATTCCCTCTTTAGAAATATCATGGAATAATCCTCTATTTGCATATCCCTAAATTATCCTTGGAAAGGTACATATGATCTTTATAATTTCCTCAACAAGGGACTTGATAGGTTCACTAAAAATATTAGTAAAATGATAAACTCCTAACTATGCCAAGTTCTTAAATTTTCATCCTTTTGGTGCTCTTCATTCTTTAATTCTCCCCTCATGCCCCTCATCCAAAAGAAGTTTGTCTTTTCGGGCCTCCAAAAAAATAACGGAGCATAGCTCATCCACATTTAACCAAAAAATGCTCAATGGCTCCAGCAAAAGAATACCTTCACAGGAAAATAGAATCCAGGAGGTCCTCAAACAATGTTCTCTCTTGAAACACAAAAGAAAGAGAATAATAATGAGATTGTCCAAAAAAATGGACCTGACTCTACTATTGTAATACAAATGCACACATTGCACCAACCATAAGTTGCCGGAGGAAAAAATACTACCCATTTACAGTTTAGCGTATATCAAAAAACCAAATTTCTAGTTGTTTAAAAGGAACAAACGAATTTGAATAGGTTATAAACAAAAAGTATCAGGGCTGGGAAGGTACCATCAATCTCATTCATCCCTATGGATTAAAGGGTCGGAAAAATACTTACATGTAAATAGAAAATAGTTAATATGAATATTGATAAACTAATTTAATTTTTATGTCAAAAGGTTTATGATGTTATCATGGGATATTCTTTTCATGGTAAAGTGGTGGTATTTCATACTCCCCACCAAGGTTTAAATCCCTCAGGGGCATGTTTCACCCCTTATTGGTTGTTTTTCGCTTGCAAAGTTATATGTCTTGCCTATATAAGCAGGCCTCTGTGCAGATGGATCATGGGACTAGGTGTAGGCCCTCGACATATTTGAATGATTATATTCCCCTTTGCTATGGCTTGTTAGAAAAGGAATTCTTTTCTGGGTTGTAAGATGGCTACATCCCACTCTAAAATTCCTACATTGGGAAAGGGCATGGTTAGTACCAAGTTAATTAGAGGCATTTCAAAAAAAAAAGGAAAAGGTTTGGGATGTTAATATTGAATTACCAAGGAGTGTAAATGTAGCTTTCGTTGTTGTTTATTAACATTGTTACATGTTTTTTTAGGAAGTGAACATTGTATAATACCATCCTAGACTAATAACTGATATAACCATTTAAGATGCAATTATGGAATTGGCTATTATCATGGTAGAGAATTTGAAGCTTCGATGAGATTTTGCATTTCCCTCTACAAAAGTTGTTTTCTCCTCATATCTTCATACTTCTCCCCAACCAGGTTTGTACTATTTCTAACAATATGTTATTGGATTCCTTCTATTGTGATGGATGAGAGAATATTGACACAATGGATATATACATTAAAGAAATGGGCTTCCATATACGTCATATGTTTCTGATTTTCTACACTCATTAAGATAAAAATAGTCGATGTCTCTTTTGAAGATGAATTTATTGTTGCAACTGTCACATGTATGAATAGAATGTATTTCTTATTAATTCTGAGAATTATGGATTGTATTTCCATCTTGGATTTTTTCCCACTGCACTTTTGACTAGTGATAAAATGAATTCTAGCTATTTGAATAAGAGTGGTTTGATTATGTATTCTATACAGAGCTTATACATAAGTTGATTATCCTATGCAATATCAATATAAAAGTTTAAGGTTGGTGGATTATAAAATATGTTTCTTTTTATAGCCCTCTACATCACCAAGCATTATATGACATCTTAATTGACTTTTCAAAAGTTTGCCTCCAAAAAATGTGTAATCCTTGATGGCAAGCAACCTTGAAGATTGAAATTGCACAACTCATTCTCGAAATTACTATTGAGCTTAGAAACAACACAATCATGGTAGGCAGACCAACACTGAGCCCATAAATTGCACAATACCTAATTGAGAATAGAAATTGCACAGTGCACTCAGTCGAAAAGTTTCCTAGTTCCCTAGAGTTGCGTAGTTTTTTTGAGTAGTGTGCATGGCAAGTTTCCTCGAAAAAGAAAAAAATATATAAAAAGTAAACATATTCCCTAAAAATAGGGATTCATTATTAGTATCCCAAAGGAGGCGCACTCACTATGTTTATAAACTTCCACCAACTGTCCCTTTTTCCTTGATTTTAGGTGTGCATGTCATAAACCCTAATTCACTCAAATTTATTTAATTGATGCCTTTAGAGCTAATTTGTACATTTGATCTTGTAGATCTAGAATTCTCAAGGTGATAAAGGAAGCTTTAGTGTGGTGCTCATCACGTTTCCAGGTGAGTTTCTCTTTTGTCATCTTTCACTGCTTTTTCTATCACTTTTTGTTGTTTTACTTGTGTGGGTGTTGTTTTACTTATTTCTCTTTAGATTTGATGGTGTTTGAAGTTATTTTAGCCTATAGAAGTGTTCTTCTAAATTTTCATTTTCCTTTCACAAGTGTCACATCAATTTTCTTATTTTTGCATAGTTTTTTTTCTTTTATTTATTTAGTTTCTACAGTTGATCTACATTGATTTACTCATCCTTAGTCATTTTTCACTCAAACTCTCATCATCATTCATTTCTTATCATTTTTCACAATTCCACCAAGCATATATGCACTTTCCTTGGCCAGATCTTGCCTTGCCAAGCTAGGCACTATGATATCCCGAGGCTCAAGAGAAGAGCTTGGCATATGGAAATGCACAGTGCATAGTACGGGTTGGCCCAACTGCACAGTTCGTAGTTCTATGGCTCAACCTTTCACCTTGGCCATTGATACTACATAATGTGTAGTCCCTCCTAGTATATACCCAAGATGAAATGTGCATTGCACAGTCTCAAACCTCAAGCTTCATACTTGGCTGCTGGGATTTCTCAATGCATAGTTCCCACAACCAATTTCCCTTTCTTGTTGATGAAAATTGTGCAATCTCTCTCATCATTTGCCCAATTTATTGCTTGATCACGATTTGAAGGTAGATTTACTAAATCTAATTTTTTCTTGCCATGAGTGTCCTTTTTTCCCACAGGTACCGTAGAATTCCATAACTGTTTTGTTTTGACAACATTTTTCCTCCATTTTCATCTTTTTCATCATCATTATCAACTCAATAAAGGCAATAAATCATAGATTTTGATAACGTAACAAATTTTACATGTATTATTTTTCATATTCGTTAATGTCCCTTATTATTATGCTAAGTATTGCATTAACTACATAGCTAACATGATTCTACAACTATTTTATAAATCTATAGCTACCTCCATGGTTCCCGAGGTTCTGGTGCGCCAAGGAAGCAACTAAGCACATAGGTATTTGAGGATTGTGCTGGAAATAATACTATGAGGGCAGGTGAGTCAATATTTACAAATCAATAACTTTTTCACTTCCATAATCAGATTTATATACGCTACTTGAGTGAAGGAAACTTGCATGCACACACAACTATTATTAAGGTAACCAGTGCATATCTAGTGAACTTATGATTCAGTTAATTCATCATATGTTGATCTTTAATCAGTGCATCAGTACTTTATTAAACATTAACCAGTAACCATGTGCAGTAATAATAGAATAAACCATCACACATAAGCAACACACATGAACACCAAGATTTAAGGTGGAAACCCAATGCAGGTGAAAACCATATGTTGTTGTCATCTCTGACTTCTTTTAATAATAAGAAAATTTGTTTACAATATTTTATTCGTGCAAACTCATACCAGTATGCAGACATCCATCTGAGGAAGGCTACAACCTTCTCTCGTTCTCTATCTTCTTCTGGAAAGGAGCTACAATCCCCTAGTTCTTGTACTAGCTGATATATTTAGTAGTATGTACGCTCTGACCTACAAAAGGCTACAACCTTCACTTGTTCTCCAGATGCTACTGGAAGGGAGCTCCAACCCCCTGATCAAATTACTAGCCCCTACTAGTAGGGAGCTTCGACTTCCTGACTAGAGGCTCCAACCCTCAGTATCCCCCACGGAGCAGGTTTCAAAAACTTTCAGACTAGATACTCCTAGTACACAACAACACTATATGTAGGCCATTTTTCATCAAATTTTCACACTAGACCCATTAGTAACATTGAAGCTCAAAGTCAATCACCACTACAATACATCCATCAAATACATCTGCATTAACCAATCAATCAAACTCAATCATCAATCTATGATATAACTGAAACGCAATCATCAATCTCTGAACTGATCAATCACTTAAGACTCTGACATAAAACAATCACTAGACAACTGAATCAAACAATCATTGAACCTCTAACACAACTGAATCAACCATTCATTCAAACTTAATCAAATTCAACCAGTCAACTGGAACAAATAGATCACTTTAACCAGTACATAGATTTGAACCCAAAACACTGCATCAACAACTATAACTAATTGTAACCTCAAAACGCATGTGTCAAAATGTATAGGCTCCTTTAATGAAGCAAACCTGTGTGTATACCCTACTTCCTTTAGCCCAACCTATGTATACCTCTAAAGATATTGAATCATAAAACCTTTGAAAAACAAACTGTACCAACCAGTGACATCCTGAAGATATACTGTCATATTACAGAGCTCTAAACATATAGCAACAAGGATCATCCTTCTTTCTCAATCAACTAAAAAATGAGACACAAACTCTTTATGCATTCAATTTTGCTTTTAGATCTAAGAAGACTTCATTGATAGACAACAATAAAATAGCAGCATTGATCTAATAGATTAGTCATCCTTAAACATCAAGCTTTTATTTTGCATACGCTACTTGGAATATTCGAAACATCATGTATACGCAACATCACCAAAGCGAACTAGCGTATAGATCTACAAATAGTTACTTATAACTTCGTTGCAATTCTTGACTTCAGACATACCTAGATCATCAGATATAAAGGATAAAACATGTGTTAGCAATCAAATCTAGCCCATCCATTATCAGATCACATAATCATAAGTCATTATGATCCTAATCCATCATTAGATATCATCCATCATGAAACACTCAGGTGCATATTTAGTCTAGATCCAGCAAAGCATCAAAAACACATAACATGCATATTTGCTTTTGATCTAACACTTCATAAGATATTCATTACTTATTTGCATAGCCCTTTGAGATTCTCCTCCTTATATACTTAGATTTGTTTTCAATACCTTGGACCAAAAACACTTATGACCAATACCTTGGACCAAATACCTAGGGTCAATACCTCAAACCAAATACCATGGACCAAATACCTTGGACCAATAGCTTGGACCCAAAATACCTTGGACCAAATACCTTGGATGAAAACCTTGGTTTTCCAACATGTATGCTCTTTTCCTTCTATGGGAGTACATGTATATGTATACACTCTTTTTTGTTCTATGGACTAGCGTGCATACACTATTTTGATGAAGAGAACCTGCGTATACTTATTAAACTACTTTACATCAACCTTTTCCTTTACTTTCTTTATCGTGATTAGTAGTCCTAAGTTCCATCTTCTTTTTCTTCTGTGCCAATGTCCTATTACTTCTGAATAGACTTGTTACACTATAATTTTCCCATATTACTTCTGAAATGATTCCTTTGAACTGCCATGCATTCTATCACATCTGGTATCTCTCCTGTAGATTCATCTAGTTAGCATATACAAGTGAGTTGTTCTGCTACAAGTGGGTTTCCATCAAGTACAACACATGTATCATAATGCCAACAATCTCCCCCATTGGACTTGATGGAAACCATGTTGGTGTTGATTACTAGAAGTTGTAGATACTGTTAGAGATAACAAGCAACACCAAAATACTCTCCCCCCTTTGAAATCAAGGGCAAAGGGTGGACCAAGATACTCTCCCCCTTTCATATCAATGGTAAAGGGTTGACCAAAATGAAGACATTTATATCTGAACAACTAAATGTCAACATTGATCATGATCCCCCTAGTCACATGTTGAATTCTCTGACTAAACTCCCCCTTTATACATGCTGAGATGCACTATACCATCCATGCTCCCCCTGAGCAGATGAAAAGTCTATAAATGTATTTTTCAAAAGAATAGCATGACTCTATAACTCAACTATGTGACTATGACCTTCCTATCACCAATAACTCATACATACATCAATATCCCAACAAAGCGGGGATATACCAAACTTAACTCATCTACCCAAACAAGTCAGGATATACCAAATGTTTATACATGACTGAAATATAGCGGTTATTACACCATCCTTCCCATGCATTGTGGGGGTATAAATTACATCATATGACCAAAAAGACTCATTAAAAGACTATGACAGAGATAGAAATATTATTACATCATGGGCCTTTAAATGACCTTTTGATCGAGTGATATACATGACATTTATAACAAAGACCAAAGATCTAAACAAGATCATGGTAATCATCAGCAACTATCATACACCATATATGATCTCACCATAAGCATCTATTAGCAACATCCAAACCTGCAACCTATATGTGTCCATCATCAGTTCCAAAGATATGACAAAGTAAATATCATCAAACTGTGACAAAGTATGCCACATATAGATATCAACTCATCCTCTTGATCTCATCAATATCAACTTGTTCTATTTCCTTAGTAGAAAGAGCCTTATCATAACCTGCCATGAATCAACTAAGCATATGTCATATCTCCAAGTAGCAAAACAAAAAAATCATTAACATCATATCATATGTATGTGAAAACACCATAGTCATCATCTATGATCATAACAACATCACCAATAACTGCATGATCTTTCCACAAGAACCCTCAATTTATCAACCATGTATCATCACTAGGAAAAATCTCACCTCTGGTAAGCATCAACCATGATAATCGACATATGTGAGTATCAACCTATCATCACAAGGTAAGAAGTCATCATCATTATGTTACTAAGTAAGCCATGTCTATGAATATCCATGTCTTCAAATAGCTATGTCTTCATGAGACCTGCAATAACACCATTCTCTTGGCCAACCAATGATAGTTGTCAACATGCAACTTAATTAATCATCCATGTATCCAACATAATGTGTATCCATCAACTATGTATCTAAAAAGCCATGAGCTCATGGTCATTTGTCAGACTTTCTTGATACCATCAACAACAACAATCCTCAATCATGTGAGAGCCAAGAACTATAGGAATCCTACACCATAACTACACCATATGAAATTTATGCGTCCTTGAAGGAATGATGACACCAACATCAAATAACGAAGTTGTGTACTCAAGCTTTGTCCTTCTCCTTGTCCTTATGAAGATCACCATGTAAGCAACATATATGTACTATATGCATCATCAAAAAGGCATCCACAATCATCCAAATATCTTATCTGAATAACAACTATGTAACCCCAAGCAATACAAGTATCATTTGAGCTTTCATCATGGGAAACTCATAACCGTAACATAGCATGATGTATCATTTAAACACTTTAGCGACATAAGAATCATCACCATTGATAAGAATCATTAGGTACCAAATATTTCTAAACATAATGCCAACAATGCATTATTAGAAGCATAGCATATTCTCCCCCTGAACCTATGCCACTTGTTCACTGTCAGATCTAATCATTGCATATATCAGTAAGAAATATCAAGGCATCATGATGAACCAGATATACATCAATTCATAAACAACTTATGAGGATCAAAATCAGTTCTAAATAACATCCACATGTTGTAGTCATCAATCATCAATACAGGAAAGATAATTGATAATTGTCTGAATCATTTTTCTGAGTCTGCCCCACTACTTCTTCATCAAACCAACATATACGCAACTGTGCACCTTCTAACTCATGTATATACACAACTTGTCTTCATGCAAACTGTGTATGAGAAATAGGACACTTCAATTTCATACTTTTAGTTCCTTATGAGTTTGTTATGTCTATATACTAAGCTATGCCACATATTTTTGTCTATAATGCCTTCTTCTTCAATACCTTGGAGTGTGATGATGTTTGTTCTATTTGGTATGTTGGCCAAAATTTTCTCCTGCATTCTTTTTCTATATGCCCAAAATTGTTACAAGCATAACATCTTATATGTTTTAGATTCCTTCCAAAGTAGTGGGTGGCTTTGTGACCAAACATATTGCAAGAACAACAATATCCCTTAAAGTACCTAGAAGCTGATGATATTTCTATGTGACGATTATTAGCTTGAACCATTTTACTTCTACATCTTGCTGCAACATGTCCAAGATTATGACACACAAAACATTCAACATTATTCATCAGAGGAAAGAACTAATTATCACTTCCATAGTTAGGAGTAAATGATTTTCTTTGAATTCTTTCTTTCCTTGGTTGTTGATGGGGTTGACCTCTTATCTCCTTGTTGAGCATTTCATATTTTGCATTAGAGTTCCCTATCTCATGTTGTCAACTAGATTCACCTTCAATAGTTTCATGAAAGCAAAGACCATATTTGATGATAGGAGACCTTTGACTACTAAGAATATTATCCAAAATATCATATTATCTTGAAATCATAATAGTTTATCCTTTTCTTCTAATTTACCTTTTAGGATATTGACCTCAACCTGATATTTCTCTTCCTTTTCAAGATACTGCTTCTTCATTATTTCTTTAGCTTTTCTTCCTTCTTCCACTTGTTTCCTTAATTCAAGAACTTCATTTTATTGTTCTTCAAATCCTTAGAGTAGTTATTCATTCCGCTTATTTGAACTTTTGAGATCTTCTTTTAGGGAAATAACCACAGCTTCAAGAACTTCACAGTAGCCTATTCTTTCTACAATTTCCTTGGTTGTTGTATACTTTTCAGTCACTTCATTTCTCAATGATGTCACTTCATCCTGCAACCTTTGACATTGATCTTCTTTTTCCTTATATTGCTTCCTTACTTTGTTTTCTTCCTCCGACTGGGATTTTAATCTGGAAACTTCTTCTTTGTAGGAAGATTCCCCTTTATCAATTAGATCTTTTTTGTCTCTAGTTTTGTAAGTGAGGTTTTTAAATTCTACCTCTATTTGATTTCTTTCTCTTTCACCCATAAGAGCAAATTAATTTTTTTTTCTATCAGTATCATTATCTTCAAATGAACAGAGAAATGTATCACCGGAAGACAATAAATTCATAACTGATAGTTCTTTTTCTTGTTCATCTTTATTCTGAGGTGATTCTGAATTTGAGGAGTTGTTTCCACATAATGGCTAATCATCTCTTCCACTGTTATAGTTCCCTTGAGATTTCTTCTTCTTTTGAGGTTCTTTATTCTTTAGCTTCTTTCTCATTGTTTCTACGGATCACCTTCAAGCGATCAAGCTTCTACCAAAGGACCACTCTGATACCAATTGTTGGAAATAAGACTAAGAAGGGGGGGGGGGGGGGGGGTGTGGGTGAATTAGTATTTACAAATCAATAACTTTTTCATTTCCATAATCTGATTTATAAATGCTACTTCAGTGAAGGGAACTTGTTTGTGCACACCATTGTTCGTAAGTTAACCAACATATATCTAGTGAACTTATGATTCAATTAATTCATAATATGTTGATCTTTAATAAGTGCATCAATACTTTATTAAACATTAACGAATAACCATGTGCAGTAATAACATAATAAACCATCACGCATAAGCAAAATGCATGAACATTAATATTTAAGGTGGAAACCCAATGTGGGTGAAAACCACCCGCGTTCGTCATCTTTGTCTTATTTTAATAATAAGAAAATCAATTTACAATCTTCTACTGGTGGAGACTGATACCAGTATGAAGGCACCCACCTGTAGAAGGCTACAATCTTCTTTCATTCTCCAGCTTCTTTTGGAAGGGAGCTAAAACACCCTAGTTCTTGTACTAGCCAATATATTTACTATTACGTAGGCTCTGACCTATATAAGGATACAATCTTCACGTGTTGTCCAGATGCTACTGGAAGGGAGCTCCAACCCCCTCATCAAATCACCAATGACTACTAGCAGGAAGCTTCGACTTCCTCACTAAAGGCTCCAACCTTCAGTATCCTCCAGGGACCACGTTTCGTAATTTTTCACACTCGATACTCCTGGTACACAACAACACTCTACGTAGGCCAAGTTTCATGAGATTTTCACATTGGACCCATTAGTAACATTGAAGCTCAAAGTCAATGACCACTTGCAATACATCCATCAAATAAATTTTCATCAACCAATCACTAAAACTCAATCATCAATCTATGATATAACTAAAACCCAATCATCAATCTCTGAATCAATGAATCATTGAAACCTCTGACATAAAACAATCACTGGACAACTGAATCAAACAATCATTGAACCTCTGTCACAACTGAATCAACCATTCATTCAAACTTAATCATATTCAACCAATCAACTAGAACAAACAGATCACTGTAACTAGTACATAGATCTGAACCTAGAACACTACATCAACAACCAAAACTAACTATAACCTCAAAATGAATGTGTCAGAATGTATACACTCCCTTAATGAAGCAAACTTGTGTGTATACACTACTTCCTTTAGCCCAACCTGTGTATACCTCTAAATATACTGAACCATAAAACCTATGAACCACAAACTCCACCAATCAGTGATATTATGAAGATCTATTGTCATATTATAGAGTTCTAAATAGATAGCAACAAGGATCACCCTTGTTTCTCAATCAATTAATCAATGAGAAACAAACTCTTGATGCATTCAATTTTACTTTCAGATCTAAGAAGACTTCATTAACAGATAACAGTAAAACAACAACACTTATTTGATATATCAGTCATCCTTGAACATCAAGTTTTTATTTTGCATACGCTACTTGGAAGATCCGAACCAACATGTATATGCAACTTCACTAAAGCGAGCCAGCATATAGCTCTACAAATACATACTTATAACTTCGGTGCAATTCTTGACTTCAGACATGCCCAGATCATCACATATAAAGGATAAAATATGTGTTTGCAATTAGATCTAGCCCATACATTATTAGATCACATAATGATAAGTCATTATGATCCTGATCCATCATTACATCTCATCCATCATCAAACACTCAGGTGCATATTTTGTCTACATCAAGTAAAGCATCTGTTGTAGCATTTTTTGGATTTGATAAGATAGAATAAAATAGTCAAAAAATAAAAACTATTTTGAAAAATGTTAAGTTAGGATATGGACATAACAATAGTGAGTAAATATGTTAGTGAAAACTATCTTGATGATGATGTACATATCAAAGAAAATGTTAGATTAGATGTCCTAAAAATAAATACAAAGAGAAAATTTTAGGTTAGAAAGAAAAGAAAACAAATAAACTCTAAAAGTGAGCAAGTCTAAATGGCACTACTATTTTTCTCCGAAATAATGGTTGTGTGCAACTTGTTTTTAATGCCACAACTCATGACAATCAAATTGTTTAATCTTGACTACATAATGCTTTAAATTTGATGTTATAGATAGAGAATAAGCATCTGGCCAAACTATGTAATCTTGGTAGATCAATAGTTAGGTAGAGAATAATAAGGTTCTCATTAGTTTAATCTAAGCCCTTGGAGGTTATAAGAGTAGATTTAGATAGTTTTCTTTTTGTAAAATAAACAGAAAGGAAAGGGGTTTCCTAGATTAAATGCACCCATTAAGTGAAGAAAAAATGATAGGATAAGCAAAGGGTAAGTAGAGAAGCATTACAAAAGTTTGATTATTCATTGGTCAAAATGTACATTTATCATGCTTCATCATATGTTTCTATGTCCGTGGAGCAGTTACGCCAAATGAAGATCAATTAATTAACTTCCCATATATCTCCATTCATGCCTATATTCACTAATTTCCTCTTCTTACCTTCATACATTCATATTCTTTCATTTTCCACAAAAAACCCCTTTTCCTAAGGTCAAAATACTTTTTGCCTAGGAAAAGTGAAAAACCCATGTAAAATCCCTTTTTACCTGAAAAACACACAAAAGGTGTTTTAGCCTAAGTATTGATATATATATGAAAAAGCATAATACTTAATATTTTCCATTTTTCGCCTATAATACCCTTTTGCACCTATGATTCCCCTTTTTGCATATATTTACCCTTTTTCTACTCATATTCCATATTAACACTAACTATAGTATTAAACCCCTAATTTTTTTTTCCCTGTATATTATTAACTCCTTATTAAAGTATCCCCAAAACCCTTATTTTTATAATAAAACTATGTATTTCATGAAATATCACATCGCAAACCATTTAACATGCATGCATGCCCTCCGCTGTCGCGATCTCCGATTGTGACGAACTCGGTGCTATATATATTATAACTCATTGCCATATCACATCCACCTTTATCGCAAGCCTCGACTAAAGCACATACCTTCTGCCATTGCAATCTCCAATTGCGTTTGGGACCCAAACCCGATCATATATCATATATGCTTTATTTCCATGTCGCGTTCGGCCCTTATCACATTCCTTGCAATGGGTCGTCCTTCGCTAAACTCCGATTGTGATATGCGATATTAGCCCAGACTCGATATCATTATTTTCCCGAGTTAATAAAATTTCAAGTTCGCCATATCTGTTTTGCGAAGGTTTTCTTTGTTAAATCGTTTCTATGATTTAAATGAACAATTAACCTTAAACCTCCATTTCACCAGTAATATGGGTTTACGCCATAATAAATCCATTACCGTCATATTTAATCATTTGTACCCTCCATACTACTCCTTCACTCCACCACCGTACGATCCAATGTATTCAAATACAACAGCCCTAGGCGATTTCAGATTAGCTCTCTGTATGAGCATTACCCACCTGAAAAGCGATATTCCACCGTCCTCCATTGCTACCTGTCAGGCTCAAGTTATTTAAGGTGACCCTGTCCTAAAACGCCCACGCCTCATAAGAGGTGTCATGAAAACTACCTTCCGCAGAACAACAAAATGGTTACTATTCACTATCATGCCATATTTCAAAAGAAAATTGTTTTTCTCATTTAAATGCCAAAATGATCATTTTGCTATGTTTTTCCTGTTTTACACAGAAAAGCCTACATAACGCCTCTGTGACCAATTAAACCCTTGTTTCCCCTTCTGATACACTATGGACTTCTTCCAATGTCCTTTCAAGCTCAAAAAATCCATTCGTGGCCATCTCTGTCACCTTATTTTTCTTAACAGTTTCTGTGTTTTGCAAGTAAAGTCCCCTGTTCCAGGCTTACAAAGAAAAAGCCTGCATACAGTTGGAAGAAAAATATGAAGACCATATCAATTTACTTTACCTTGTAACATAAAATCAAAAGTGATTTACTGTTGATAAAGACAGTAAAAACCTGGATTGCACAGTAAAGGTAAAAAGAAATAATAAAGGTTATTCTGCAGGGTTAAAGGATATTTAAAGAGTTTAAAGAGTATCAGATGAAAAATAAAATGAAGAAATCAACTAGTGCAAAGGATTCAAACAGTAAAGAAGTTTAAAGGGGCAAAATATCAAACAACAAAGCTAGCACAACCTGAATAAAAGGGACAACATGAAGTAATTCAATTACTCCCCTATTTTCTTGCTTGAATATATTTTTCCTTTCCTAGAATAAATATTAATCAGTTTTGGGATATTTCTTAGTCTTATTATTGTATAAATAACTCTCTTTTCGAGATGTTATGGGTTCGGAGTTCAAGATTCATAGTTCATTACTTGTTAAGTCTTGACTATTAACTCTACTTTGAACCTAGAAGCCACCTTTGAAGGAAGTTCTTCTAGACACTTGATGTACTCAGTCTTTCTGGAACCTTAATACAAAGAAAAGGATTCTGAATCTGGTTTTACATAGTTTTTGATATCTTGTAAGTTTTTCCAGTTATCAGTCATTATTATTTTCTTCATCTTCTTATAACCTATAGAGATATCTAGGTAGGAAGAATTGTGTCTCAATTTATTTCTATAATCTCCTTAAGTGATCATCTATTCAGAGAATGGATTAATGAAATGTTTTCTTAGCTAATCCCCTCTAATCAATAAATCATTAGCATCTTGTGTAAGCTTAAGTATATTGTCTTGAACCATTGGAACGTAGTTTAAAAGGTTTTCCCACTTATGATTGCTCTTTTTTACAGTCTCGAAACTATGATAATCATATTTCTTGCTATCTTCTACTCACCACTATTTTTTATCTATATCACTGTGTAAAGTCTTATAGCAGCCCTCTACTGAGATATTAATATAAGCAAAAGGATTAATTAATTTAGTTCTACATCTTCCTTCATTTGTTGGTCTTCCAAAATTAAAACCAAAAAAACCCTAAACAACTATTTAGATGCTCTGGCATTGGTAGCTAACCTACTGCTATCTCAGAGGTACAACATTAGACTAGTGCCATTATCGAGGATTCAAATTTCATTTAAGTTTCCCTTGGAACAATGATATTCATTCATTCTTATTCTTTAAAGGTGGTTAAATAGTTTAGAAAGGTTAAAATCATTCACCTAGGTGACTCCACACTCCCAAGCTGGCACCTTATACACATACCAGATCTCATTCAGAAGCTGACATAGTTAAACCTCTGTCAAGTCCTAAAAGGCTTCTAAGAAAAGCTAGTTCTAAAAGGGGACCCCAACCATCTTCTTCTTCTTCTTCAGTCCTGCAATCTGAAGAAATAAAATCATTTGACCCCTATAGTAATATCCCAGCTGATCCTGATTACTCCCATTAATCACCTAGGGTTGCTGAGCTTCTAGATAAAGGAGTTGATTTTAAGTCAGCCTACCTTATCCATTCATTAGAATCTCATCCAATACCCACACTACCATTAGGGTCACCTAAAACTAAATCTGATTTGGGTGTCAATATACCAGAATATAAACCCACAAATTTCATCTCCCCTACCATCTATCATTTTCCTTCCATTTTTGTCCTACCTGAAGCTTCTTCTTCCAAACAATCTGAGGAGACCTTTTCTATATAGTCCATCAACCCCTGAATCACCGTCTTCTTCCTCTACTTCTTCTTCATCCTCTACATCCAGACAAACACCTCATACTCCACCTAGACAACCTCATACACCTCAAGCACCTCATACACCATCTATCGTCATGGCTTTTTGATCTATTGTATAAGCTAGATATGTTGCCTTCGTCTTACCTAATAAACTTCATGCATTCCCAATTAGATACTTAAAATACCTTCCAAAGCACAATGGCGAAATTGGTCCCTCAGTTGAATACCATCTTCAAGCTTTCATAGACTTTGTAAACAACATGAATATTGAAAAAGAAAATGTTTATATGAGATTGTTTGTACAATCACTTGAGAGAAATGTGAGGATTTGGTTTAGGGAGTTACCAACAGTTACCATTAGAAATTGGGAAGATCTTACAACCATATTTAAAAATCAATGGGGTGTGAAAAAGGATCCTCTTTACTTCCTCACAGAATTTGAAGAGCTTAAAAGGAACTTCGATGAACCAGTATCAGATTTTATCAAAAGATTCAATAAACTCTATCACAAAATGCCTGTTGATTGTAAGCCCCCTGTAGCAGCAACTAAGTCGATATTTTCTAAAGCTTTTGATGATGACTTTGTTGTTATGCTATGAGGGAGAACTTCAAGAACTCTTGAAGATATGCAAAAAAACACTATAGAAGTAGAAGCAAATAGGGCAGCCTCAACTTCTTTAAAACTTAAGGCAGAAAAGGCCCAAAGAAAACTCAAATCTATTCAAGAAGCCTCTACTTCCTCTAAGACTAAATCAGGATACTCAAAAATAGATGAAATAACATCTCTTCTTAGAAACATATCAAATAGGATTTCTAAGATCGAGACTGAACCTAGAACAATACAACAAATAGTTACTAGACCTCAAAACCAAAATCAAGGTCAGTATAAAAGAAATCCACCACTACGAAATCTTTAGAGACCCAACAATGATCAACAGGTTTCTACTCCTCTATTGATAGATGACTAACAACCTGATGATAATATTATGACAATTATTGAAGATATTAATAGTATAGATTCTTCTTCCAATCAAATAGCCACCATTTCTCTCTCACAACAAAATTAGGTTCAAGAAGAACAGGAAACCTCACATGTCTCTAAATATCATGCTTTCTCTAAATTTCTAATTGCATAATTAAACAATAGGTATGATCTTAGGCCTAGGCCTGGTCCTGGGAAACCTCCAAAGGAAAATCTGATCATTGAACTGTGTACCAAAACTGTTGAAGCTCAAACAACTCTTATTTATCCCTTATATTAGTCAATTGATACTACCCAAACTGGTAAAAACATTTTGACTACATTTCTTGTTGAAAAAGGATTAGAGAGGGTTAAGATCCCAATTCCATTGTCAGAACTTTCAAAAACCCTAGTTACAAAAGCCAAGTCTCAAAATGGATACAAAATACCTCAGTTGATGCTGAAGGTGATGTCGTAAGTCTGCAAGATGAGAAACCAGCAGTAGTTCTTGGCCCCAATTCAGACATGATAGATGATATAGTGCCTCCTTTCTATGTAACTCTTAAAACAAATGATTCCATGTTGTATAATTGTATGCTTGATTCAGGAGCATCACACAACCTTATGCCAAAATCCGTCGTGGACCATTTGGAGCTCGACATAACTAAATCCTATCATGACCTATACACCTCCGATTCTAAAAGGGTGCCCTATTTAGGATCAATCAAGGATCTAGTGGTTACCCTTGCCCAAATTCCAGTGAAAAGTGTAATACTTGACATTGTTGTCATAGATATCCCTTCCAAGTTTTGAATGCTCCTTTCTAGGTCTTGATGTGCCAAATTAGGGGGTGCTCTACAAATGGATATTTCATATGCTACTATTCATGTTTATGGAGGAGATTAATTAAGATTATATAGCGAGGTAAGATTTGTACATACTGTTTGTAAGACTAAGTAGCCAAGAAACCATCCAATAGATTGACTTTGGTTGTTTTCAACTCACTTCAAACCAACATAAAACTAAAGTCAAAATTGAAGAGGTAGTTGAAAGTCCTGAAACAAACCAAACTAATATTTGGAAACTGTTCCTTGATGGATCTTGCACAAAAGATGGGGCATGAGCTAGAGTAGTTTTATTTTCATCTAAAAAAGAAAATATAACTCAATCATGTAAATTAGATTTTGAAGTTACCAATAGTGTTGTTCAATATGAAGCTTTCCTTTTAGGATTGCAATTAGCCAAAATCTTAAAGGTTAAAAACTTAAGTGTTTTTACTGATTGAACTTATTGTTAAGCAAGTAAGAAATGCTTTCCAAACCAAGCACACTAGAGATATGTCCTACCAAAATGAAGTATGGGATTTGGTTGAAAACTTCTTCGACGCTTTTAATTTGACTCATATTCCCAGATATTAGAATATTCATGTAGATGCCTTTGCTGCCTCTACTAGATCTTTTAAAATTCCTGATCATATTGATGTAATCTATTAGATAAAAGTCAAATATAGGTCATCCATCCTAGATAATTTCAAACATTGGAAAATGTTTGAAGATGATGAACAATTGAAATCATTTCTACAAGTAATAGATGATTTTTCATTTCTACAAATCGATGAATATAGAACTAAAATAAATGAAAAAGAAGATGGAAATGATAATTCATATTTTAAAGCCCAAATTGTTAATCATGACATTATTCAATTATCTAATAATTTCATCCCAAACGGACTCATTGCTTTAGAAAAATTGTTTGATCAAAATGATGTCCTCCGAAACACTCAATCCATTTCTTCAGAAGATGACATAGAATATATTAACATTGGAACTAATGAAGATATCAAAAACATCAAAATATGTGCATCTCTAAACCCTGAGATTAGAGCTCAATATCTTAAGTTACTGCAAAATTATAAGGATGTTTTTGCTTGGACTTATGTTGATCTAAAGACCTATGATACTTCATTAATACAATGTAAGCTTCCTTTCAAGCCAGAAGAAAAAACTTATCAACAGAAACTTAGAAGGATAAATCCAGCCCTTCTACCAACTGTAGAAAGGGAGATTAAGAAAATGCTAAATGCTTAGATCATCCTCCCTCTTAGATATTCTAACTGGGTTGCAAATCTAGTTCTTGTTAGAAAGAAAAATGGAGAAATAAGACTCTGTGTGGATTTTAGAAATTTGAAAAAGGCATCATTAAAAGATAATTATCCTTTGCAAAAAATGGATCAGTTACTTCAAATGGTTTGAGGAGCACAAAGAATTTCTATGCTTGATGGTTTTTCAGGTTACAACAAGGTAAATGTTGATACAATAGATAGAGAGAAGACAACCTTTACTACACCTTGGGGTACATTCATCTACACTAGGATGCCATTTGGCTTGACCAATGCTGGAGCAACATTTCAAAGAGCTATGGACATAGCTTTCATGGGTTAGGTAAATAAATTTGTGGTTATTTATCTAGATGACATAACTCTTTTTTCTAAATCTGATCAGAAACATCTAAAGAACTTGGTTAAGGTTTTTGACATGTGTAAAAAATTTGGAATATCATTGAACCCTAAGAAGTCCTTGTTTGTTGTCAAAGAAGGAAAAATTTTGGGCCATATAATTTCAGAGGGGGTAGTAATTGATCACAAATGAGTATCTACCATTGAAATGTTGACCTTACCTAGAAACAAGAAGGAGATTCAAGCTTTTCTAGGAAAGATTAATTTTATAAGGAGGTTTATTCCAAATTATGCAAAGATTGTAAAGGATATAACTGACGTGCTCCGAAAGTACCATGAAGTCAAGTGGACTCCTACTTCTAAACATGCATTTGAAAAAATAAAAAAAGCTATCTCTGAAGCTCCCACCTTATCCAACCCTGATTATAATAAGCCATTTAGTATTTTCTCTTTCGCCTCTGAAACAACCCTTGTTATTGTTCTATTACAGAAAAATGAAGATTCCCATGAATAACCCATAGCCTTTTTCAATAAGGTTATGAGAGATGCTGAGCTTAAGTATGACATCATTGAGAAGCAAGCCTATGCCCTCATTCAAGCCCTAAAATCATTCAGGATGTATGTCTTACATTCACTTATTATTGCTTTTGTCCCCAATAGTGCTGTGAAAAGTTTCCTAACCCAACCAGACACTAATGGGAAAAGAGGTAGATGGATCATTCGAATTCTAGAGTTTGATGTAACTATCAAGACTAAGAAGCTAGTAAAAGGTCAAGTATTAGCCAAGCTTCTAGCTGAATCCAACTGCAAGGTACCTGGAATCAATTTTGTTTAGAAATACAAGGAAAGAATACACAAGAACCTTATGTCATTGTAGAAGGGGAGAACCCACAAGAACATACCCTTCATCCTAAAGGGAAGAATCCATAAGAACATCCCTTTCATCAAGAAGGGGAGAATCCACAAGAACCTCTACCTTTAGAGTAGATCAGTCCTATACACATTTATGAAAAAATCTTGTTGTCAAACTGGTATCAAGATATTGGAAACTTCTTGATTCATTTTGAGTGCCCAACATCGTTCTCCAAAACCTAGTGTAAAACTCTTAAGTTAAAATCAGTCAAGTACTACATTATACTAGAAAGATCCACTAAATATTTTGTTATTATGTTTAACAAAATCAGAAACTGAAGGAATCATTGATCAGTTTCATACAGGATTTTGTGGGGGAAATTATGCTTGGAGGGAAACAACATACAAGATTCTAAGGGGAGGATTTTATTTGCCCACACTATTCTTGCAAGTGGAGGCAAAGGTCAGAGGTTATGGTCCTTTTCAAATATTTGCTGGTAAACAAAATTAGCAACTCTTCCACTTGTTCCATCAATAGTTTCAACACCTTTTTCTCAATGGGGATTAGATTTTATTGCAGACATTCACCCCACTTCAAGTAATCAGCATAGATGATCCTCACTACAAAAGACTAATTTACTAAATGGGTGGAAGCAATTCTAGTGAGAAATTCTACTGATTTAGTAGTAATTAAATTTGAGGAGAATATCTTATCTAGATTTGGTTGCCCAACTCAAATTGTCATTGATAATACAACAGCATTTGCTAGTGTTAAAATGATTGAAGTTTGCCAGAAATATCAGATTTTGTTACACCATTCAACTCCATAGTACCTTCGAGGTAATGGCCTTGCAGAGTCATCAAACAAAAGTCTAGTAAAGGTAATAAAAAAGATGCTAGCTGATCACCAGAAGAGATAGGATTCACATCTGATTTATGCAGTATGGGAAAATAGAATTACTCCAAAGAGATCAACTAGGAAATCTCCATTTCAGTTAGTCTATGGGAAAGATGCAATTTTCCCTACCAATTTGGCCTTCTGTGTTTTAAAATTCCTATAGGATTCAAGAGATGAACCAGTTGCTTTTTCAAGAAGAACAAATCAGATTATTGAACTTAATGAAAATAGAGATGAAGTTCAATAAAAATTGAATAAATATCAGAATAAGATGAAGACCATATTTAACAAAAGAGCTAGAGAGAGGGACTTTAAGGAAGGTGATATAGTTCTAAGATGGGATGCCAGGAGAGAAGAGAAAGGAAAGCATGGCAAATTTGACAATATATCGTTTGGACCTTTAGCAATTGCTGAAGTTAAGGGAAACAACACTTTTGTGCTACAAAATATTGAGGGGCAATATTCCACTTATCCTGTAAATGGAAGGATTCTCAAACATTACATTCAGTACTAAGAAGTTGAATTGGTTTCATTGTAAATACTCTGATTTTCTTCTACTTTTCAAGATGTCAGTGTGATATTTTTACAACAAGGACTCCATAGCACGAGGAGAAGGCACATGGATCTGTAGGTTCTCTGCATTCTACAGAAGAAAGGATTCCCCGGTTGGAGCCAATGTTGTAGCATTTTTTGGTTTTGATAAGATAGAATAAAATAGTCAAAAAATAAAAAATATTTTGAAAAAATGTTAAGTTAGGATATGGACATGATAATAGTGAATAAATATGTTAGTGAAAGAAATCTTGATGATGATGTCCATATCAAATAAAATGTTAGGTTATATGTCCTAAAAAATAAAGACAAAGAGAAAATGTTAGGTTAGACAAAAAAGAAAACAAATAAACTCTAAAAGTGAGTAAGTCTAAATGCCACTACTATTTTTCTACAAAATAATGGTTGTGTGCAGCTTGTTTTAAATGCCACAACTCATGACAGTCAAACTGTTTAATCTTGACTGCTTCATGGTTTAAATTTGATGTTATAGATAGAGAATAAGCATGTGGCCAAACTGTTTAATCTTGGTAGATCAATAGTTAGGTAGAGAATAAAAAGGTGATCATTAGTTTAATGTGAGCCCTTGGAGGTTACAGGGGTAGATTTATATAGCTTGCATTTTGTAAAATAAAAATAAAGGAAAGGGGTTTCGTAGCTTAAATGCACCCATTAAGTGAAGAAAAAATGATAGGATAAGCAAAGGGTAAGTAGAGAAAGGTTGCAGAAGTTTGATTATTCATTGGACAAAATGTACATTTATCATGTTTCATCATATGTTTCTATGTCCATGGAGCAATTACACAAAGCAAATGAAGATCAATTAATTAACTTCCCATTTATACCCATTCATCCTTATATTCACTATTTTCCTCTTCCTACCTTTGAACATTCATATTCATTCGTTTTCCACAAAAAACCCCTTTTCCTAAGGTCAAAATCCTTTTTGCCTAGGAAAAGTGAAAAACCCATGTAAAATACCTTTTTAGCCAAAAAACCCAGAAAAGGTGTTTTAGCCTAAGTATTGATATATATATATGAAAAAGCATAATACTTAGTATTTTCCCTTTTTCGCCTATAATTCCCTTTTCCATCTATAATTCCCCTTTTCACATGTATTTACCCTTTTTGCACTCATATTCCATATTAACACTAACTATAGTATTAAACCCCTAAAATTTATTTTTCCCATATATTATTAACTCCTTATTAAAATACCCCGAAAACCCTTAGTTTTATAGTAAAACTATGTATTCCATGAAATATCACATCGCAAACCTTTTAGCATGCATGCATACCCTCCGCTGTTGCAATCTCTGATTGCGACAGACCCGAAACTATATTTATTATAACTCATTGCCATATCACATCTACCTTTATCACAAGTCCTGGCTAAAGCACATACCTTCCACCATTGCAATCTCTGATTACGATTGGGACCTAGGCCCAATCATATATCATATATGGTTTATTTCCACATCGCATCCGGTGCCTATCGCATTCCTTACGATGGGTCGTCCTTTGCTAAACTCTGGTTGCAATATGCGATATTAGCCCAAACTCGATATCATTATCCACTCGAGTTAATAAAATTTCAAGTCCGCCATATCTGTTTTGTGAAGGTTTTGTTTCTTAAATCATTTTTACAATTTAAATGAAGAATTAACCTTAAACCTCCATTTCACTGCTAATCTGGGGTTTAAGCCATAATAAAGACATTACTCCGTTATTTAATCGTTCATACCCTTCGTACTACTCCTTCACTCCACCACCTTCTAATCCAATGCATTCAGAGCCAACATCCCTAGGTGATTTCGGGTTAGCTCTCTGTACGAGCGTTACCCACCTTAAAAGTAGTATTTCACCGTCCTCCATTGCTATGTGTCAGGCTCAAGATATTTCGGGTGACCCCCTCCTCAAGCTACCAACGCCTTATAAGAGGTGCGATGATAACCGCCTTCCACAAAATGACAAAATGGTTACTATTCACTATCGTGCCATATTTCAAAAGAAAACTATTTTTCTAGTTTAAATGCCAAAATGACCATTTTGCTCTATTTTTCCTGTTTTACACAGCAAAGCCTCCATAATGCCTCTATGACCAATTTAACCATTGTTTCACCTTTCGATACACTATCAACTCCTTTCAATGTCCCTTCAGGCTCAAAAAAACCATTCACGGCCGTCTCTATCACCTTATTTTTCTTAACAGTTTCTGTGTTTTGCAGGTAAAGACCCCTGTTCTAGGCTTACAAAGAAAAAGTTTGCGTATAGTTGGAAGACAAATATGAGGACATATCAATTTACTTTAGCCTGTAACATAAAATATAAATTGATTTACACTTGAAAAACACAGTAAAAACTTGGATTGTAGAGTAAAGGTAAAAAGAAAGAGTAAAGGTTATTCTGTAGGGTTAAAGGATATTTACAGAGTTCATGAGTATCAAATGAAAAATCAAATCAAGAAATCAAATAGTGCAAAGGATTCAAATAGTCAAGGAGCTTAAAGGGGAAAAATATCAAACAGCAAAGCCAGCACACCTGAATAAAAGGGACAGCAAGAAGAAGTTCAATTGCTACACCTATCTTCGTGCATGAAGATATTTTTCCTTTCCTAGAATAAATATTAATCAATTTTAGGATATTTCTTAGTTGTATTATTGTAGAAATAACTCTTTATATGAGATATTATGGGTTTGGAGTTCAATATTCATAGTTCATTGCTTGTTAAGTCTTGATTATTAATTCTACGTTGAACCTAGAAGCCACCTTTGAAGGAAGCTCTTCTAGACAATTAATGTACTTAATATTTCTGGAACCTTAATATAAAGCAGAGGATTCTGAATCTAGTTTTACACATTTTGTGTTACCCTATACGTTTTTCCAGTTATCAATCATTATGTTTTTCTCCATATGCTTATGGCTTATAGATATATCTAGGTAGGAATAATTGTGTCTCAATTTATTTCTATAAGCTCCTGAAGTGATCATCTATTAAGAGAATGGAGTAATGAACCATCCATTTAACTAATCCCCTCTAATCAATATATCATCAGTATATTATGTAAGCTTAATTACACTTCCTTAAACCTTTGCAACGTAGTTTAGAAGGTTTTCCCACTTATGATTGTTTTTGTTTTACAGTCTGGAAACTGTGATAATCATATTTTTGCTATCTTCTACTCACCACTATTTTTGATCTACATCACTGTGTAAAGTCTTATAGCATCCCTCTGCTGAGATATTAATATAACCCAAAGGATTAATTACTTCAATTCCACATATGTCTTCATTCATTAGTCTTCCAAAATTAAAACCAAAAACCCCAAAACAACTATTTTAGATGCTCTGGCATTGGTAGCTCACCTACTACTATCTCAGAGGTAAAACAACATAAAAAACCCTTAACATGAATATTTTCTTTTGATCTAACACTTCATAATATATTCATTACTTGTGTGCTTAACCCTTTGATCTTCTCCTCCTTATATACTTAGATCCTTTTTCAATACCTTGAACCAAAACCACTTATGATGAATACCTTGGACCAAATACCTAAGGTCAATACTTCGGACCAAATACCTAAGGTCAATACTTCGGACCAAATACCTCGGACCAATACCTTAGACCCAAAATACCTTGGACCAAATACCTTGGACCAAAACCATGGTTTTCTAACATGTATGCTTTTTCCCTTCTATGGGAGTGCATGTATATGTATACGCTATTTTTGTTCTATGGACCAATGTTTATACACTGTTTTGACTAAGAGGACCTATGAATACTTCTTAAACTTCTTTACATCAACCTGTTTGTTTACTTTCCTTATTGTGATTAGTAGACCTAAGTTCCATATTCCTGTTCTTTTGTACCAATGTCTTGTTACTTATTAATATACATGTTACATTGTAATTTGCCATATTACTTCTAAACTGATTCCTTTAAACTACCATGCATTCTATAACATCTGATATCTCTCCTATAGATTCATCTAGTTACGTAGACTCATCTAGTTATCATATACAAGTGAGTTGTTCTACTACAAGTGTGTTGCCATCAAGTAAAACACATGTATCATAATGCCAATAGATTGATCCCCACGTGGACCTCCTCGCATTCACTCCAGCCAATTCATTGAAGGAATCATAGTGGCATGGTCAAAGACACAAGTCAAACACGTAGTAGCAAAAGTCCAAGTGCATCTTAGTTTCTCAATTTTCTTTCCAAATAGCAAATTGACGAAATAACACTTTTCTTGCCTAGTTTCATATTTGAATTAGGATTAAAAGAAAGAGTTGTAGGCGTAGAATTCTAATGCAGGAGAATTCAAGACCCTTAGTCAAAGGGAGGAATCTAAAGCGTAGCGAAGAAGAGAACATGGACCAAGGGAGAAAAACAAGGAAAAATCTGTTTTAAAATAGATTTAAAGATGGAAAAGATGGATAAGTCTCAAAGACTTGTTATTATTGTAATCTTCCATGTGTTATATGCATGCATACATATGAGTGCTTTAAGGGATTTTGTAAGGGGAAATCATGGGGAACTTGATCAAATCCTTCCATTATCCCATCACACAATGTTCCTTACATACATGTGTTGAACCTGCATGTTCAAAGTAGTAGAGATAGAGAGAAATAGATAGAAGACTGTGAGAATAACATGTTTACAATGTACCTAGAGGAGAACCTGTTCTAAGGCTACGATGCCTCAATTCTGTAGTCTTATGCATATAATGAATAGATTGTGTATTATGTGGGTTTTCGCATACTTGTGTAATATGTTTATTTTTAACTCTGTTTATATATGCGTGAATGGTTTTAAATACAGATTGCATGCATATGATCAACCATCGACCACTGTAGGATTGATGACAATCCATTGAAATAATGAAGAGATCATTTATATGAGTATTTTGAGAGACATTGGCAGAACTATGTTTAACACATAGATTCATCAACAGTGAGCAGGACTAAGTAAAGAAGGGAAGTAGGTGAGAATGTATAGGAACCGTCGGATCCTGTAGATTGACGGTTCAAATCAAACCCATGGGCAGAGCAGAGCTTATTATATCACATTGATGGATTGTTTTTATAAAGGGAAGATTTTTTAAAATATGGCAATAAGCGATATGCAATCAAATCGCAACCGTTAGATCAATTTTAGATCAATGGTTGAGATCTAATTGGCAATTGCGTGTTGCAAAGAAAAGGATAATGGAATGTTGGGATAGTGAAGTGCCGACTGCTGATAAGCGATATCGCTAGTAATCTAATCAGCAATCGGGGGTTCTGGTAATCTGTGATCATAACTCGGTTGGATTGGAGGACTTAGGAACAACGCTTAAAGCAGCAGACCCACCGATATTTATAGAGGTGGGTCTATAATGTTTGAAATCCACCTTATATGTGCTCAAGTGGATTTCTCAGGTATTCTTTGTATTGTGTAAAGTGTTGCAGCTGAAGGGTTAAGGCTTAATGTAGATCAATCAAAAGTTGAATCTGATTTACAAGAAGAAGAAGACAGAAAAAATGTAGCAGCAACAAGGGAACAAAGCATCTAGATAGTTAGAGAACAAAGTATGGGATCCAGGAAGACCAAGACCAAAAGACACATGATTAGGAGATCATGAATATTTTCTACTTTGGGAATCTGATGTAGGAGCATTCAACACCCTTAGTCAAAGGGAGGAATCCAAAGCGGAGCAAAGAGGAGAATGTCGACAAGTGGAGAAAAACAAGGAAAAATCTATTTTAAAATAGGTTTAAAGATGGAAAAGATGGCTAAAAGTCTCTCGAAGACTTGTTATTATTGTAATATACCATGCATGCATGTACTAAGAGATTTAGGGCTTTGTAAGAGGAAATCAAGGAGGGGATGTGATTGGATCCTTCATAGTGATCCGATCTAACACTTCTTATATATATGAACCTACGCATTCAACATAAATATAGAGAGCCTAATAGGGATGAATTAGTAAGCCAAAAGTAGTCCAGATGTAGTTGAAATGCCTGAAATGCCTTAGAATTGTAACTATGTTATTTATAATATAATACATATGTGTTTTGTAGATTTCCTATGTGGATGTGTAATATATTCCCTTGTGTATATATGTGCTGAGAGTTTAAAGGCCGTTTGTATGCATGTTGATTTACCATTAGGTGTGATGTCAATCCAAAGATATTAATGGAATTATGTGTGTTTGATAGACTATGGCGGAGCTGTGTTTAACACAGAAATCCATCAATTCCTATATTGAGACAAGGATAGGAAGGAACGACTAAGAACACAGAGAGGCCATTGGATTGAATGATAAACGATCTAGATCAACTTTTATCACATCGGTGGAACTCTTTATGAGTTATCGGAACCAACCAATGAGAAATAACGATTCGATATTGCGATTCAGTGTCAGACATTGGATCTGGCATCAAATCAACGGCCCATATGCAATCGACGATTGCATATCGGAGAGGCCAAAGGTCAAAGAGCAGGGAAGAGCGATGGCTAATACATCAATGCCGATATCACCAATAAACTAATCGGCGATCAGTAGTTAGAGTCTGGAGGCAATTAGAGATCAGGGTATCGGAGATCGGAGTAGTTAAAGGAGCACAACTAAAGTACCTAGACCAACCGATAGTTATTGAACCTGGGTGCATGAAATTTGAAGTCGAGTATGTTTTCCGAAGTAGGGTTTTCATGGTTTTCCCCATGTATTATGAAATCTGTGTAGCCGAAGGGTTAAGGCTTAGCGCCTACATGATAGTGTTTTGATATATGTGTTAATCAGGGTTTTGAGGCTTATAAGCATAATTTAAGCTCTCAATATGGTGGGAAAGACCCGATAGTGTAATAGCTCCAAAATTGTTGAATGGTCCATGGTTAAATGCATAGTGCCCAAAGTGCGCTTCCGATAGGCTTTGTGGGCCATAACCCACAGGCCTCAAGATTAATTTCTTTAAGGGATAGGGATTTTGATTAACCCCCAAAATCTTCTTCCCATCAAATTCTCAACTGTTGAGCATGCATCTTATATAAGTATGTATCCTCTGTAAATGATAATGAGAGAGCAGGTAATAGTTAATTGTTGAAGAGATTGTGAACTAGACCTTCGTTCTTGTATCAATTTGAAGTTACCTTTCTGATTCGATGTGTATGTGATTGTGAATCATACCTACTAGATGCAGAGGTCCCTTGCAGACAATCAAGGTTTTTAGTTTATTTCCATGTCATTGTTTTATGATTGTTTTCATTCAATTGCTTTATGTTATTACTGCATTCTAGTTTAGTTACTTAATTTTTTTCATTATTTTGTATAACTCAGATTATCTTGTTTACCATTTTTTATTTCTTTATGCTTGCATTCATTTAATAGATTAGTCCTTCAACATTTTTTTTTCACTTCATCACAGTTAGTATTTTCATGCTTTCCACGATTAGAATTTGTATCACTTTGCAGTTTCTAATTAGAGATTTTTTTCATGCTCTTTAAAGATCAGAATTTGTGTATATGTATTTCATAAACAAAGCTTTTGTTTAAATTCGAATACTCTATTTCACAACAACAAAGTGTTTATATAGATTCGTAATTTTAGTATTAATAACATAAGACATTTTAGAATGATACTCAATTAGATATGATTTGATAAATTAATATAATAGTAGTTCAACTCCCATTTGTTCTAATGATATCTTAACTTCCATATATCAATTTGTAGAAATCTAACTCTAATAAAAATCTATATAACAATGAAAATATCAAAACAAACATAATCATCATCTTACTAAATGAAATAATAGGCTTCTAACACATATAGTGCACTTGCACTTCATAAGTTTACTAGCTCCAGTGGATAATTTATGCTTGCAATTTAAGAACATTAAATTGACTAAACAAGTACCACATTTGTGAAGCAATTTTCTCCATTAGTGATTGTTATCATGGCACCAAAGATAGATGCTTCAAAAGAGACCACTAAAATCAATATTGGGGAAGTAGTTGAGAAAACATTGGTAGAATTTCTAGTGTTTGCAGACACTCAATTGTTTATAGAAAAGGAGTCAACACTAACATTGCAACAAGTTAATGAAGCTCTTACAGTAAATATCCTTGAGGCAGATCTAGAGAACTGACATGTTTATCTCAATATATGACACTCAGGACTACACAAGGTGGCATGCAGATATCCAACCTTCCATTGTGCAGATGTCATGGGCTCGATTGTTTCACACATTGATGAGAAGACCATGAAATTTAGATGTGCCAACAGACAAAATCTTTCTACCTCTCAAGAAAATTATTATCAACACATTTAACACTTTCTTGAGCCATTGAAGCTCATGGACTCATTTTCCTATGCCACCAACAACTATGTGATCAGAAGACATGTTGTTAAAGGATAGGTGAAAGAGCCATCAAATTTTTGACAGACAGCCACCCATTCATATAAGAAATAGTCTCTCAATAATTCCTACTAACTCTTGGTTATCTTAACTTGTAGGATCCATGGTTAGTAGAGCACATAAACCTTCCCTGAAGGGTGGAAAATATTATTGAACCAGGTTATGAACGAGTTGAAGTCATTCAGTTAGTTAGATCTATTGGCTCAACATCTAAGAGCCCATATAGCACAAGCCTGGTGTCCTCCGGATGATGAGAAAACAAGGTTTTATATGTCTCCATATTTACTAGATGTAATCTATGCACAACATCAATTTCTTGGCATGAACCGGGCATGGGCACCACGCGAAACTGCCATGGATATTTACTGGAGTTTTATTTTAGATTACAGTCATTGAGGAGTAATGGAATAAATAACTAACCACTTCATTATATCGCTCTACAAGCTCATATTTGAAGAAGATCCACCTTGCATGTCAGTAATCCCATGCAAGACAAGAGATAGAGAAAGATTGTTGATAATTGAGAAAGATAACAAAGTTTCAAGATGAAATCAGATCCAGTTGTCATGAAAGCAACTTTAGTAGCAAAAACAAAAAGGAAGAAGAGGATACAGAGAGTAGAGTGGAGGAAGAGATAAAATTAGAGGTTGCAGGAATAAAAACTAAGTTTATAAGAAGTATAATAGAAATTGAAGGAAGAACAAGAGAAGAGGAGAGAATAAGAAGAAAATCATAAAAAAGAAGAAGAAAATTAGAAACAAGAAGAAGAAGAAATGCAAGTCGCAATGGAAGAAGAAATAATGCCTATCTAGTTTGAAGAATAGGAACAGAACTAGCTAGCAGTTGAGGAGGAAGGTGAATAGATGAAAGAGTAGGATCTTTCTCATTATATTGAGCAATTGATCAAAGTAACATACATTCAAGTGGAATGGGAGTTTCATAATGAAGATGTTAATATGATGCTGAGTGCACCACAAATCATCATTTAATCTCCACCACCTCGAGTAGTAGATCTAGCCCCAAGCGAAGAAGGGGATGTTGTTCCTCCTAATGATGATATGGTAATGTATGTGTATAATCATCCATTTGATGAGTTCCAAAATAAGCTTGTACAAGAAATGAAAAATATTTATTAATATGATCACACATCACCTACATTCGTTAGAGAAAGGGTGATAGTGGTGGATACCGAGAAGAATCAAAATGCCATTACTGAAGCCAATTTGGCAATTGCAAGAGCAACATGATCAAACATTCAATATTTGACAACCCATGTTCTCACTAAAAACATTTCAAAGAAAAAGGGTAAGGTAAGGAAGAATTGGTCTTGGTCATTCTCATTGTTTTATTTAAGGAGTCTAAAACATAGGATAAAATCTTGTTCCCTTTGTTAAATATGGTAAAAAATCTTGTTCTACCCCCCATTGGCCCCACATTTATTTAAAGTGTCATGTGTTAAGGCAGTTTCAAAAATTACATGCACTATGAAATCAACTAGGAGTTTTCGTAGCGCAAACTCACAAAAATACACTATGTGCGCTACGAAACTGTTGTAGCTGCATATTGTAACTTGGTTGACCAATTTTGAGTGACCAAGGGGAAATATTTTGGAAAGGGAATTTCATAAAGGATCATTTACAAATTTCAAACATCCGTCAAGGGTAAAACAAGCAGAGGAAAGATATATATGAACTCTAAGCTATTTGTTATAAAAAAGATCACAGCTAGCATTGTTCATGCTATCTCAAACAGCTTTGAAAAGGTTTTTCTTCACACATGTATATGGGAAAGGTTTACAATACATGAAAACGTGGCAGTCCAATACATTTTTGTGAAATCAAAGAAGGACAACAGGGATAATTGATTTCGAATATGCTTGTGGAGACCAAAGGCAAAAAGGGAGGAACTTTGTCTTCTTGTTTTTACCGATCAACTTCTAGAAGGGTTTCTGAGCAGTTATAAACTCATCTCTGAAAAGTGAAAGGGGTTTTGATTCCTAAGATACTGCAGTACAAAAACCTCTTCCACTTTCTTCAAATCCATTATGATCTGGGAGAAATGAAGGAACAAACTTGCGCTACGAAACTGCTGTAGGTGTAGTTTTTCACAAGCACGTTTCTCCTCTTTTACACCTGTTTTTCAACGACACATTCTAGGTGGTAGGGAAGGTGTTTCAAAAAACAAAAAGCGGCTTTTGTTAATCATTGATTGGTTTGCAAAAGCCTCCTTCCATTTTTCCAAATATATTTTTTATGAGAAGTTATGAGCTCTGTCCCAAGACCTATCTTTGAGGTAGAACATAGCAAGGGATAGTCTCCTAGTTTCTAGGAACAACAAAAGGATGAGTCATCAAGGGCCAGCTGGAAGGTTATGAGAACCATAAAATTAGACTTCATGGAGTTATAGGTGTCAAAGAATTCTTTAAATGTTTAGATAAGGTTGTTGTAATCATAATAAGGAGTTACACTCCTAGTTGTATCAGGTCTCTAGGACTCCTAGTTAGCTGTCTTTTGTATTAAATTGTTAGTTTTAAGTGTCAATAGGTGTCAAGTTAGGAGGAATTCGAATTACCCTCATGATGGAGGAAGTAATCTACATGAACTCTATATATGGGAGAAGAACTAATGTATCAAGGGTTGGAAAATTAAGGAGAAAATCTCTTGTATTGTGCTTAGTGTAAAGACTCTGTTTTCTAGTAATATAGTATTAGCCTTGCTTCTCGGGAATCATGAAGAAGTCGATGTTCTAAATGTCTTGTGTTTTCTTCTTCATATTATCTACAATGTTATGAATGTGTGATCACTTATAAATCACTTACAATTCTCTAATTTCCTTCATACATTTATAAATTGTGTTGGTCCCCTATGTGTTTGATGTGTTATGCATATATTCGATTCTGAATGCCCTGACTTCTATGCAAAGCTAAATCTATTGTCAATACTGAAGCATATCTAACTCCATAAGCCTAATGGATAATTTCTAATTGTGTTTCAACCACTCACATTTTACATTTGTTTCACAAGAGTTAGCCATATTACTTATAATAAAAAATCATTAATCCTTTGAGAGAGCCCTCTTAGGTTGGGGAGCCTAAGCCTCAGCCTAGACTTCGTTTGAAATAGTTACCTAAAGTCTACCTGATCATAGCAGCCTGTCAGGGTCTGATTTTGAGATAACAAACTAGAATGAGAAATTGGAACAAAAATTGTAGTATGCCAGGCAAGATACAAAATAACGCCATTAAACAACACATAATGCAGTTTCCACACTAGTCTACTTGGAGGAGATGAGAGCAGTGATGCTTGCTAAAGTATCAAAACTTGGAGAAACTATGCAGAAAATCTATCAGGGTTTTGTGACCATACATAAAGAAATTATCAATTTTCATGGCCTACAGTAGCAAAGCAATGACTTCTTAAAAATCTCAAGAACATACAAGCTTCCATTTCCTATGTGTAACAATGGAAAATTTGATACAAAGGGGCAACACTTAACTTAGTAAATAAAATGAAGCCACAGGAAGAGATGGAGAGTGCAAAAGTTTATATGTAGATTCAGAACATCAAGTAGATCACCTCATTCATTGGTAGCTTTTAGGCCTCATATGTATGGTTATTTAGTAGTTTGGATGTCTTGGTGAAAACACAGAAGATACCATCAGTTAGTTCACTCACCAAAGCCAAACCATAGAACCAGGTTTGGCAAGATATTGAAGAGTACTCGGAGCAATTGAGACAGATTGCCACCAAGAAATATTTGGAGCTGAACAAAAATAAATATCCATAACTACATTGGTGTTCCTGTACGGATTAGAACAATGTTTTTCATGCTTCATAAAAAAGTTGAAACTAGTTCCAAGTCTTTGTACCCAGATGCCATGGACACTAGAGTTAACTTCCATCAAGACACCATTAAATAGTTTGGGGATGTCATCACACAATACAGATCTTGACCCCAATATGTTACCGAGAAGCGTGAAGTGGAAGTTGTTGAGCTATAGTTTCCCCAAACTCAAGCATCATAGTGCTTTTTCTTGTTAGGATGTCAAGTTGTCTCTACCCTATTTTGTCTTATATGGGTACAAGTGTAAATTATAATATTATTTCTAATTATGTTTTAAGTGAAATTCCAAGTGTTAATAATGCAATATGAAGAGACATGATCTAATGTAATGAGTCATTTTGTAAAGAAGTTGAAGAGTAGTGACGATAGTCTAAAGGTCCTAAAGAGGAGTTGAAGAGTCACCCCCTCTTACTATAAATATAACCTCATAACTCATGTAAGGGGATTTTCGGAGCCAAGCTTTTGGATAGGATTAGGCTTAGAAGGGCTTGGGAGTATTGTGAAGAGCCTTGGATTCTCCATATTGTAGAGTGAGTATACTTCTTTGGAGGAGCAAGTGTTCTTGACTTTAATGTTCCACTATTGGGGCTAGTGGTCCCTCAATGATGTATGTATGAATGGAACTTTCCCTTATAATAAAACATAGAGCTGTAACACTTTCATGCATATGTTATCAATATAGTAGTGCTATTCTTGTTGCATTTGCAATGTATTTGATTTGAATTACACTTATGCTTATGAACTATTACGTTTGCATTTGTATGAATCTTGTCAAATGTGTGTTATTGTATTAATTCGTCACCTTAAATTTTGGACTATTCTTAATGTTAGCTTGGTATCTCATTATGCTTATGTGTTCCTTTCAATCTACGTACTATTATAGGATTCTAAGGGGTGCGTTCCCTTTTCCCTTCATGTGTTGGAACCTTCATAAATCACACATAACTTTTTGTAGAGTCACACACTTTCTCTCGCCAAAGTTACCTTACATCACCCTACATGTTTTCGAAGTCAAGGTATAACATTACCACACATGGTTGGGTCTCCTACTCCAAATAGTGTGAGGTCTAGTTGAGACCTCATATTGGTGAGATCCCCTGAATTTTGGCAGGTCAAACACCATCAACACCAAATCTACCTTCATGTCCTTTTAAGGTCTACTTCATCCAGAGGATTTGTGTGCAACATGTGCTTGTAATAATGTATTCTACTTCAGATATTGATAATAAGATTGAGTCTTGTTTTGTTCTCACCCAAGGCACTAGGAAATCTCCCAAAAAAAATGTTTCTCCATAGGTTCTTTTCCTATTATAGGCTTCCTTCCGAATGAAGATTAATATAATATATTAGCCTTAAATATCTTCCTTTGGCATATCACGATCCATAGTCTATAGTGCATTACAAATATTTGAAAATTCCTTTTATAACAATGACCTGAATTTCATGAGGGTAGGCTTGAAATCTAACCACCATACCTACTTCTTGCATAACGTTTAATCTTGAGGCTGTGAGGTATAGTAAGCTACCAAACATTGATCTGTATACTATCTGATTTACCATAGGTGTCTCATCCACTTTACATGACTTACAACAAGTAATCACAGTGGTGCTATCTGGCTTGCATTTCTCCATCTCATATTTCATCATTGCTCCTTTTGGATACATGGATTTGGAGATGAAGAAACCATCTTTGGATTGAGAAACTTACATCCCTATGAAAAAGGATAGTTATCCTATCATGGAGATCTCAAATTATTTCTTCATACATTTGGTAAATCAAAGTCCCAACTGCTCTAGATCACTGCTAAAGATTATGTAATCTACATAAAACCCAACAATCAATAAGTGGTTATCTTCATATTTTATATACATATTTATATCTGTAGTGCCTCTCTTGAAACCTTATTGGTGAAGGTACTAGTCCAATCTCGCATACCAAGCTCTAGGGGCTTGCTTGAGCCCATAAAGAGGATTTTTCAATTTGCTAACATAATCCTCAATCTCAAAGAGCATGAATCCTTCTAGTTGTTGTATATATACTTCTTCTTCTAGATCTCCATTGAGAAGGGTCAATTTTACATTCATCAGATATACCTTGATGTTCTTATGACTAGTGAAAGCATGAAACATTTTGATGATTTCTAATATTTGTACAAGTGCAAATGTTTCTTCAAAATCTATCCCTTCTATTTGAGCATACCCTTTGTAGACTAGTTGAGCCTTGTTTCTTTTCACTTGGACTTGCTAATTTAGCTTATTTTTGAAGCTCATTTGGTGCCTATACTATTTTTCTCTTTGGGTATTAGAACAAGCTCCTATCTTTCATTCTTCTCAATCCCATATAATTCTTCATTCATTTCATTCACCTAGGACTTGTATTTAGCTTCCTAATTGATATTTTTAGGCTCAACTTGTGACAGTAGAATAAGGTTTGTGAAACTTGGACTACCATGGAATTTTCTTCTAGTTTGAACACTAAATCTTTGATCACCAATAATTTTTCCCTTAGGATGTTATTTTTTCACATACCTCGAAGGGGTTTTCGGTCTCTGTGTTGTGATTAATTATGAGTTCTTTATTCTTTGTATGGGCATGATCATCATAGTATCTCATCCAATACAATGTCAATGGTCTCTTCAACGCTTTTTGTTCTCTTGTTGAAGCATTCGTAGCCTTTACTTTTTATAGAGCATCTAAGGAATATACCTTGATCAGCTTGAGAGTCAATTTTTCCAACATTATTATGATTTCTTTTGATATGAGATTTTCTTTCAAATAATTTGAGATGTTTCACTAATGATAGCCCCCCTTTCCATAACTCATAGGGAGTCTTATCACTATTATGTCTCAGTTATGTGCTATTTGCAAATAAAAAACTACTTAGGTCACTTCTCCCTGGAAGGTGTGTGGTACCTCTATTTTATCCATCATAGCTTTGGCCATCTCTTAAATTATTTTGTTCCTTCTCTCCACTATTCCATTATGCTGTGGGTTTTTGGTTACTGTGTACTATGCCATGGTCTTCACAATACTCTTCAAACTCTCGTGAATTAAATTCCCCACCTCTATCTAATATTAAGCATTTGATATTCAAGACTTTCTCATTTTCAACATGGGCTTTAAATATCTTGAGATGTTGTAGAGCTTTTGATTTCTCTTTTAACAACATTATCCAAGTGGCTCTAGTGAAACCATTGATAGCAAAAATAAAATACTTTTCTCCTCTTAGGATGTTTTTCCTTGTCACACCACATATATTAGTGTGAATTAGCTCCATCAGTTTAGTGGTTGTAAACTATGACTCAAACTGATTCCTAGTCTACTTGCCAAAATGATAGGAGTTGTGGATTGAGTCATTGTGCTTTGAGAGTCTTAGCAATCCTTTTACTTCTTTTATCTTGTTTATTTTATCACACTATAAAAATTTATACGACCAAGTATCCTATGCCACAACCATGTTTGATTTCTCTGAATCAAGTAGAAACTTACTCTGCAGTCATAAAACACACATACATTATTGTGAGTCCTCACAACCTTTCCTACTATATTCCCATTTTATTCTTTTTAGATCTCATAGTCTTTGGATCTAAAAGTCACATTATAGCCAGTATCACAAATCTGACCCACAGTAAGAACATTGTGCTTGATACCTTGTACATGCAACACATTTTTATCCTTAGTATTTTCATCAAGACTAACTATTCCCTTTCCTTTAATTATTCTTGGAGCATTATTTCCAAGGTGACATTCTTCCCTTTTTCTTTTACTTTTAGAAACAATATTTTTTTTCTTTCATTGAGACCTTTTATGATGACATTTGAAAAGATATTCATAAGTTTGGGAATGCAAAGTGTATATGGATAAGATGAAAATTTAAGGGGAATTGTGGAAAATGTTAAGGGATGGATTTGATATGATTATTCTACTTGCCTTGATCCTAGGTAGTACCTAGTGGCCTAGGCTAAGAGAAAATTAACTGAGAAAAATTATGTTTCCCCATGGTTAGTTAAGATAAGAAGGTAATTTGTTTTCTCCTTTGTATATAATAAAGGTTCATATTAATGTTGTAGAACACTTTACAAACAAGTTAGAATCAACAATGTCATTCTATGCTATGAAGGAACACATGAAATCATCATAGATGAAAGAAATTATCATGGAGTAATGTCTACTAGCACATATCATATGAATTAACTATGATGCATGAACTAATATACCAATATATAATAAATTTGAAGCTTAGGTTTTTGATGGAGTTCAATATAGAAGTAGACATGTATCTCAGAAGCTAGAACAATAATCTTGTACCTGCAACAAGATCAGACTTCACATAGTGTATCTCTAAGGTAGTTACCTTGTAAGGGAAACATAGACCACTCATTGGCATGAGTATTAGAACCTAATGAACTACAATTAAAATAAGGATTGGGCATGTGGAGGGACTTGTGTGAGCCAAAGAATCATAAGATGAAATATTCCCATAGTCTACTAGACTAGAAATATTCGAAGGATTCAAGAAAGCTTCATTTTAAAATTTGGAAAGGAAAGGGTTTGGAAAAATATCAAATAAAGGGGTTTACCCACATTTTCCATAGATGCATAACTACCATGTGTCAAACCATTAAGTACACGATCACCATGGTCCACTACTCTCTATGTTGTCACTTCAGTTTGGAAAACCTATATTGGTCTCCCTGATACACTTGCCATACTCATGTCTTCAATCAAATTTCATAGGTTATCGTTGTGTATTTCCAACTCTATATTTGTTGCACGTCAACGTTTCCTACCCTTCAATACGTGTGCCATGAATAAAGTCTTGTTCATGTAAAAAAAAACAAAAAATCGTTGTTTGTGTTTCTAATTTATAAAAGTCCTTAAATCCAACTCGTGTTCCTTGAACCCAAAATATTATAATTTTTTACTCTATTAGGTACATAAGAGGGCTGATAAAATTTGGAAACATTCATGAACTCCAGAAATGTAAACATATCATAGAACCTAATTTAATCTAATGGATGGTCCCCATAGTGACCCAAAATACTATAGATTTTGACTCCATTGTTCAAGTAGGAGGTGTCATGAAATTTGAAACCAAAAGGCCTAAAACATCTTGAACTCCATCATCGTAGACATATTATAGAACCCAATATAATGTAAAATATTATAAATTTTGACTCCATTGGCTATATATGAGGGATCATGAAATTTGTAAATAAAAGGCGTAGAATTTCTTGAACTCCACCAACCTAAACCTGTTATGGAACCTAATATAATCTAATGGCCAGTCTATGAAGGGTCTTATATAAATCATGGAACAAAAATAATGAAATTTTCTCACATTCTCACACATAAAATCCTAATATAGTCCAATTCATTTGATATTTGACATCTAAAAAATATTTAATCTGTAAATTGGCATGGATATTTCATTGGAAAATTCATGACAATAGATTTGATAAAATTATACTTAGAAATCCAAAATATTTGCAATGATGGTTTATTTATCCTTAGACTAAGGTATCTATAAATAAATGTTTATTGTGTAAGCATGAAAATTATAATAATGTAGAAATTAGAGAGAAACAAAATAAAAGCTCACAAACCATGATTTACCCAACATGTAACCTTAAAAACCCTTTTGAGACAAAACCCTGCCTGAAGGTTGGGCCACTTTGCTCTCTTTCTCTACAAACAAAATGGTCCAATAAAAAGAAGTAAGGCTTGTGGTCCATTAGCTATTTCAATGAAAAAATTCTCTATAGGCTATCTCTCCCTATCCCACTTGACTGTTTTTCTCATTTATCGAACAAATGCACTCTAAAATGATGGAACCCCTTTTCCTCTTAGTGGCTCGTTTATAACACAACTCGATGGTATAGTAGTTGTTAGGTTTGACTCACTCAAGCCTTAGCCAAAGTTAGAATATGGAAACTTCTATAATATTCTTCATAATGATCATACAATTATCCCCTTTTCCTTGAGTAATGGGGGTTGACGTGGCATTCTTTTGAATTATGGTGGCGAAAACAAGAAGGTCAACTTCCGAGCGACATAAATTTTCCATACAGATTCTGATTACGGTGGTTTTTATGCTATTGGAGCTTGGTCGCTGTGTGTATAATAGGGAAAAAAAGGTACAATACAAAAGAAAATAAATTTTTACCCTCAAGAAACACCATTTGATGCCTCAAAATGGTCCGAGACAGTTTAGATCAAAATTTTCCAAATTATGTGTGACTCGTAAAAACAATTTTCTAAATTGATTCCTCCACTTTCCACTCTGAAAACATCAAAGAATATATAATGATCCTATCTAAATCGACATTTTGCAAAATATTGAAAATACAACCTCTAATTTCATCGAAACTACACAGCTTTTTTTAACCAACATATCACTAAATAATTTGTAATATAAAAAAAAATAATAATTAACTTTTATGATAACCCTTTACCTTATACTATTAAAGTAATACACCACACCTAATTTGCATGATTCAAATGCACATCAAACATAACATACACATATGTCTTATTTTGATGATCACTAAACCTAAACGAAGTCAAGGTTTGGAATATTCCTTTATTTTCATACACTTCTATTTAAAAAATACAATTGTTGGATATTTATTTTTAAAGATTGGGAAATTTAGGTAAATACTAACAAAGGGAATCTCATTTGTACATCCAAAACACTTACGCTGTGCTAAATTTTAAATAATTTGTATCATGCACCAAACTCTCATACTTATCATTCATATATATATAATATTTAATTATAATATTATATTTATTAAATAATTAGATTTACATAAACATGAAATCATGAAATCACTGCACTCAAACACTTAAAATAAATTTAATTAAAAATTCATTCTTTTATACCAGTAATAAATAAACGATTTCACAATTCGTTAGTGTTGTAGTTAATTCAATAGCTATAATCCTAGAACGTAAGTGAAATTTTCCTTTATATTCTTAATAGTTATAACCTTAGTTTTATGTAATAGTTATAATGTTAATTTTATGCTTTTTCAATAACACTCGTAGGAGAACCCACTCAAAGGAGTCACGTGCTTATGACAGGGAGCCATCAACTTGGCAGGAGAGGCTTCTACTGATCAGACTACCAATCCTACCATGCTTTCAAATAAACCAATTCCTTTATATCCTAAAAAGAAAATAATCCTCGCCAAGTTTGATAACTAAGTTGGTCCTAAGTCACAAAATTCAACGGATATCACTAACCTAAGTCATGATCCTAGATTACGTACAGCCAAAGCCATGATGCTAACCCTGTCCTTGTTTAGCCTCTCGTGTCAACGAGGACCCTACACCTTCCGTGTCCTTCACTCCACGACTTTTCTCACAGATCAGTTTCGTTTTGGAACCTCACTTGTAATCTCACTTCTCCACCCTCCCTAGTCAAGGAGGGCCCTACACCATACGTATCCTTCCATCAACGACTCCCTCACATCTGAGGTTCTTTTCGGTATGGACCTGACATTTCTTGATTTTTCCTCGCCAACTCACTTTTCTAGAAGGGAGTTTCTAATTTTTTCTTTTGGAATAAGGTGTTTATAGATTGGAGCCAACTTTAATGATGACTGGAAAAAAAATTGTTTTAGTGTAAGATGTTTTTATCCAGATTTTGTGAGATTGAATCAATTTTGAATATTTTTTAAAATAAATTTATAATATAAATTTATAATGAAAATTTCCGTATATAATTTTATAAGTGATTTTGTGATATACAATTGGTCTAGATTCATCTTAATTTTAGATCTAGAGTCTGAAGAGGGATTCCATATCTTTTCACTTTAAGAGAAGTTTGTATCTCAACAGGTTTGATTCCTCTTTGCCCTTAGTAGATCCAAAGTTAAGATAGAGATAAGTGTTAAGATAGATATAAGTTGATTTAATTATTGTATATAATTACAATTTTTTTCTTCTATTTTTATATAATTTGGCTCAAAATGTGTTATTGATAGTTATAATTATTAATTATTTTCTTTTATTTTTAATTTTATTTTATTTTGACTTATTCAAAATGTTTATAAGACATTACATTCCATTACAACATCTTACCACATCTTTTCCATGTATTATTTTCACAAGTAACTCTATGATAAAGGGGAATTGATTCAGACTAAAAATATTTGATCCCTCTTTGTGCTTCATAGGTCCACAATTAAAGTGGATCTAGGAATTATATTCCACATGAATACCATGATTTCTGGTACCATAGTTTAATAACATGAATGAATATGATGATTTTTTTTTAATGTTATTTTTTATTATTTTGATTGACTAAAAATATTCACATAAAGTTATTTTTATTTTTAGGTGTTAAACATTAATTTACAATATCTCTATCATATTTGGTACAACAAACCCTACTTCAAATATGGGAAAATAATATTTGTTTTTAGGTAGTTGCAAAATTTTTAAGAGTAAAAATTAACTAACAAGCTTCAGACAATATGAAGACCTCTAATAGACATGAACAATAAGACCCTTAAGACACACAAACAATAAGATTAGCTTAAGACAGAGTAGTAAAGATTATGATTCTTAATCACAAAGTTTCATTTACAAGTTTTAGATGACAAATATGGCTTTTATTCAAGAATATATTTTCTTGTATTTTAGAATATATGTATTATATATATATATATATATAATATATATATATATATATATATATATATATATATATATATTATAGATAGATATATATATATATATATATATATATTATATCGAGAGAGAGAGAGAGAGAGAGATTGTGGTAAACTGTATTTCCTTCAAAACCATGGATTATAAATAGTACCTAAAATTCTCAGGTAAGCAAAAAATGATCTCTTTGTAGACAACTTAGATATTTGAGTGATAGAATGACCATAATTTAACATTGAATACAAAGTAGTAGGCTATAACCAGTCAAAAATAAAAATAGGAACAAAGACGAATATAACAAGAAAATGGCGTATAATCAAACTAAAGGATCAGAGTCTGTCCCAACAACCTAGATGGGGTCTTTATTATCTTTGGTAGTGCCCCATGTTGAGGGAGGTATTATGAGATGTTGTTATAAGTGCTTCATCCATCGATTCAAGTCCTTCATATGATGGTGCATATGTTCAATAGAATGGAGGATGCCTACCTGATGCTCATGTAGATCTAATAGAGTTTTTCCCAGGAGGAATGTCATATGCCAGTAAAGGTCAATTGTTTGTATGTACTGATTTGTTATGAACCAACGACTTCAAAATCAGCCTCTTCGAGGGGGAACCTCCTTTACATTACACAAATTAAAAATTATTGGATGATACAAATGACTAAACCTCCTTTCTATATATAGAAGTCTAAGGGGTCACAACATAATCAAAGCTGACATAACAATCATAACTGTGGGCTTCTATGGGGCACACTAATAACAATACGGGGACAATAGGGGCACAATAATAACAAGAAGGTATACAATGACAATAGTAATGGGGTAATCACTAGTATTATAGGGACCTAACATGCCCCTCTCCTTCAAAAAAGTGTTGTCCTCAACACTTGAGTAGTTCTGAATGCTTCTGTATAAAATTATCATCCTCTCGTGTGGAATCTTTAGTGGGTAAGTTCTTCCACTTGATGAGATACTCTGAAATTGATCGATTTCATAATTGTCAAGTTCTTGTTCATGTGACTGCTTCAGGTTCCAATATGATTTTTCGTTCCTCATCAAGTTCTAGAAATATTGTTTGAATTGGGAGCTTGTCACCTATAACCTTCTTTAATCATGAAACATGGAAAAATTGGTGCACTCGAGAAGCTGCAGGAAACTCCAATTTGTATGCCATAGTACCAATCTTTTGCAACATCTTCTATGGACCATAATACTTTGGTGATAATTTATTGTCCTTATTATCTTGCTTGAGGCACATTTATTTATATGGTTGCAGCCATAGGAATACCCTGTCACCTACATCAACACTTCTTTCATTGCGATGTTGATCTACCTGTTGTTTCATTCTATTCTGCACCAAAGTGAGGTTATCCTTTAAGAGTTGGAGAACTTGTTGTTGATGCTCGATGTGATCATCCACTGCTTGAACCTTAGAATTTTCTCTTAAATATGATATGATGGATGGTGGATTATATCCATAAAGTGTTGAAAATAATACTGAGAGGGGGGGTGAATCAACATTATCTAGTCCTTTTAACAATTCTTCCTTATTTATACTTTGAATTATTTTTGCATATCAGTACCATAAAACAATGAGCATGAACAAGAAAAACAGACAGTCACTTCAAAGAACACCAGATATAAAGTGGAAACCCAATGTGGGTGAAAACCACCTGCTGCAATATGTCTCTATCTTCTTTCAAATTAGAAACTCCTTTTACAATGGTCTTGTACTGGTGCAGTCCTTTACCAGTACGCAGGCTGCACCTGCAGAGAGCTACAACTCTCTCTCGTTTTCCAGTCTCTCCTGGAAGGGAGCTACAACCCCCTACTTCTTTTCTTTCAAGGACCACTTTTCATAAATTTTCAAACTGGATCCATAAATATCAAATGATCATCAAGTACTAGTAAGTCACCCAGATAACCAGATCCACAATAACAGAAAACTAAACCCAGAACACCTTCTGTGGCGTCTCCTGTGGTGCCTCCTGCGGCGCCTCCTGCGGCGCCTCCTGCGGTGTCTCCTGCGGCGCCTCCTGTGGCGTCTCCTGCGGCGTTTCCTGCGACGCCTTCTGTGGCGTCTCCTGCAGCGCCTCCTGCGGCGTCTCCTGCGGCGCCTCCTGCGGCGCCTCCTGTAGCGTCTCCTGCGGCGCCTCCTGTGGCGTCTCCTGCGGCATCTCCTGCAGCACCTTCTGTGGCGTCTCCTGCGGCGCCTTCTGCGGTGTCTCCTGTGGCGCCTTCTGCGGCATTTCCTGCGGTGCCTCCTGCGGCGTCTCCTGCGGCGCCTCCTGTGGCGTCTCCTGCGGCGTCTCCTGCAGCGCCTTCTGTGGCGTCTCCTGCGACGCCTTCTGTGGCGTCTCCTGCGGCGCCTTCTGCGGCGTCTCCTGTGGCGCCTTCTGCGGCATCTCCTGCGGCGCCGCGCCTCCTACAGCATCTCCTGCGGCGCCTCCTGTGGCGTCTCCTGCGGCGCATCCTGTGGCGTCTCTTGCGGCGCCTCCTGTGGTGTCTCCTGCGGCGCCTCCTGTGGTGTCTCCTGCGGCGCCTCCTGTGGCATCTCTTGCGGCGCCTCCTGCGGCGTCTCCTGTGGCGCCTCCTGCGGTGTCTCCTGTGGTGCCTCCTATGGCGTCTCCTGCGGTGCCTCCTGCGGCACTTTCCACTTCACTTTCATATAGATCGAGCTTTTGAAACAATAACCCAATATTTCAGATCTTAAGATATTCAACCCAAAAGCATACACAAGCCAAATGATCTCCTTTGCTTTATATAGGCAAGCTCTACCTCAAATCATGGACCAATACCACGGGCCAAAACCATAACAAACCAATACCATCAACTCAATACTAGGATCAACACGTCTGTCGAGATGCCATGGTCCAAAAACCATAGGTTCAAATTCCAAGGACTAACTACCATGGACCAAAGGTAAGTTTTCCCACATGAAATAAACTTTTATAAACTTTTCTCTTCATAAAATTCCGTGAACTTTTCTCCTACGTACTTCTTAATTCTCATCATATTGAGAGCCATGCCATGCGTGTTGCCATCAAGTACAACATCTGTAACATATAGCCATACCAGAAACATAATGCCAACAATCTCCCCCTTTTGACTTGATGGCAACCTCAAAAACTTCAGCGACATTCTGCCCCTTTGACATCAAGGGCAAAGGGTTATGCTCCCCCTAAGAACATGCTCCCCCTGAATATGAACGAGATCTGTAAAGAAGAACCATAAACCACCAGACACCATGAATGACCAAGAAAGAGATAGATACATATTGCAGCTATATTCAGACCAACTCCCATGATCTCCTTTTGTACATCCTCCATAATGCCAACAATGCATTATATTCTCCCCCTGAACCTGTGCCGCAACCCAGCACATGTACGCATATACCCCAGATGAATCATGCGTACAACCAACAATCAGAAGAGTCTCAAAAATAAGATGATGCATCAACAACCCCCAGCTTTTGCCTGAGGTATTCAAAAGTCTCCCTGGGCAATGGTTTGGTGAGAATATCAGCAACTTGTTCCTTAGAAGGAACATACTCCAACTTGACCTTTTGTTCAAGCACTTGTTCCCGGAGAAAATGATACTTGATTGGTATGTGCTTGGTTTTTGAATGCATGACAGGATTCTTTGAGATGCTGATTGCACTTGTGTTATCGCATAAGATAGAGATAGGTGGTGTACAAGTGATTTGAAAATCCTGCAAGGTCTGCATCATCCAAAGGAGTTGAGTGCAGCAAGATGCAGCAGCAACATATTCCGCTTCCGCTGTAGACAAGGCAATTGAACTCTGTTTCTTGCTGAACCAAGATACTAATCTGGAACCCATAAAGAACGCACCACCACTTGTGCTCTTCCTGTCATCCACGCTTCCGCCCAATCTGCATCTGTATAAGCATGAAGTGTGAGATCTGTATCTCTAGGATACCATAAGCCATAATTTTGTGTCCCTTGAAGATATTTGAAAATTCTCTTTACTGCCTGAAGATGAGTCTCCTTGGGATTTGCCTGAAATCTACCAACTATTCCTACTGCATGCATGATGTCCGGTCGGGTACCTTTCAAATAAAGTAGACTTCCAATCATAGATCTGTAGGTTGGTTGATGTACTGTTGCAGATTCATCATTTGCACTGAGGTTACATTCTGTGACCATGGGTGTACATACTGGTTTTGCATCTTCCATGCCATATTTCTTCAAGATCTGTTTGAGATACTTGGTTTGAGATAAAAAGATTCCTTCTTCCTTTTGTTGGATTTGCAAACCAAGGAAATATGTCAGTTCCCCCAGCAAGGACATTTCAAATTCTTTCTGCATGACCAAGGCAAAGCTTTGACTCATCTCTTCTTCATTGCTGCCAAAAATAATGTCATCTACATACACAACAAGTATTAGCAATTTGTCATTTTCAACTTTTATATAAAGATTGCTATCTGTTGATCCTTTTGAAAACCTTGTTGATGAAGATAATTATCCAAACTATAGTACCAAGCCCTTGGAGCTTGTTTGAGCCCATAGAGAGCCTTTTTCAATCTGCATACAAGATTTGGATCATTTCCAAGAATGAACCCATCTGGCTGTTCAATGTATACTTCTTCTTCCAAGTCTCCATTCAGAAAGGCTTATTTCACATCCATTTGAAATACTTTGAAGTTTTGAAAACTTGAGAGAGCAAGGAACATTCGAATGGCCTCAAGTCTTGCACCGGGAGCAAAGGTTTATTCAAAGTATATTCCTTCTTGCTGCGCATACCTTTACAAACAAGTCTGGCCTTGTTTCTAATTACTTCTCCATTTTCATTCAATTTATTTTTGAAGACCCATTTTGTTCCGATAACATTCTTATCCTTTGGTCTAGGAACCAGTTTCCAAGTGTTGTTCCTTTCGATTTGCTCAAGTTCTTCATCCATTGCTTTTATCCAACATTCATCTTCGCATGCCTCTTTCACATTTTGTGGTTCAGTAGAGGAGAGTAATGCCAAATAGCTTGAGGCTTCTGCAACTGTTCTTCTTGTTTATACACTTGCTTCTTTCTGCCCCATAATCTGAGATTCTGGATGATTCTTCTAAACATATCTGGATGGAGTCTTTTCTTCTATTCTTGTCTGCTCCTCTGATTCTTCTTCAGGTTCTTCTTGAGGTTCTTCATCATTCTGCTATTGAGGGTAGCCTTCCTTCTTCAATGTCTTCATGATGTACTTGTCTAGGGATGTATCCCTTCTCATCAACAACTACATCAATGCTTTCAATAATTCTACCAAGTCTTTTATTGTAGCACTTGTATGCTTTGCTATGTGGAGAGTAACCAAGAAGAATGCCTTCATCTGCTCTAGGTTCAAGTTTGCCAAGCTGCTCATCAGTATTCTTAATATATCATTTGCTCCCAAAGATTTTAAAGTGCTTTACCGAAGGAGTCTTACCATTCCAGAGCTCATGAGGAGTTTGAGTGCTGTTCACCCGGACATTTGTTTTGTTGAGAATAACCACCGCAGCATGAGCAGCTTCACCCCAGAAAGTTGCAGGAGTTCCTGACTCATCAAGCATAGCACGAGCCATTTGTTGGACTGTTCTGTTCATTCTTTCCACCACTCCATTTTGCTAAGGAGTTCTAGCTATATAGAATTCTCTTCTTATCCCATGTTCTTCACAGAAATCGAAAAATTCATTTGAGGTAAACTCCCCACCTCTGTCAGATCTGAGGCACTTAATTTTGTGACCTTATTCATTTTCAACCAAGGCTTTGAAGGATTTGAATTTTTAGAATGCTTCATCTTTGTGCTTCATAAGTCCTAACCAGACAAACCTGGAGAAATCATCAATGAATAATATCAAGTATTCTTCTCCTCGAGGTGTTCTTTTCCTGAAAGGAACGCATGTATCTGTATGTACTAGCTCAAGAGGCATGCTAGCTGATCCTTCCTTCTCTGGAAAGTTAGTTCTGGTTTGTTTTCCAAACTGACATGATTTGCATATTGTGTTGTCAGGAATTTTGATATCTGGAAGATCGCGAATTGCCTGAGATTTGCATGCTTTCCTTATTTTTGAAAAGCTTAGATGCCCCAACCTCCGATGCCATAACCAGTGCTCATCATCCTTGCTCAGATAGCATTGTTGTTGTTCTTCTTCAAATATGTACAGATTATTTTGAGTTCTTTTTCCTTTGATCACTGTTTTACCTGTATCAAGATCACGAATAAGACATCCATTTGATCTGAATATAACCTCGGTTCTTTGATCGCACATCTCGCTGACACTTAGAAGATTATGCTTCAATCCATCAACATACAAAACATTTCCAGCCTTGACCTTTTCTTTTAACTGAGCAATGCCTTTTCCTTTTATAGTTGCAGGAGTATCATTTCCAAAAGAAACTTTGTTTCCCTTTTCTAGAGCAGAGTAAGACTCAAGTTTTTCTTTCTCACCTGTCATATGCTTCGAACATCCACTGTCAATGTACCATAGATTTTCTTGTCCCTCTGCATAAAATGTTATCCCACATCTTTCTGTTTGTGGTTCGTTTATTCTCCATGTTTTGGTGCTTGAGGCTTGTTCCTTTTTCTGCTGAAACCTGCTCCTGCATTCAGAATCTTCATGACCAAAGTTATTGCAAATAGAACATTCAACTTCAATTTCAAGAGCCGAAAAGTTGTTGTAGGTCCTTTTTGTAATCCCGGTCATACTTCTTTGTTTTGGAGCTTCTCTAGTCATGATTGTCTTATATGCAACACATTAAGCTGCTTTGTGACCAAAGTTATGACAAGAAAAACATTGTCCATTGAAGAAACTTCGGCGGTTATCAAATCTACCGGCCAAGTGATTGTAATCTCTATTGTTATTCATTCTTGAACCAAATTGAGAAGACTTTACCTGTGGCTGGTTGTAGCTTTTGTTTACTCTTAAAACAGATTGCCCCTGATAGCCTTTGTTTGCAATTTGTCCCTGCTTTACCTGATAGTCTCCATTGTGCTTTTGCTCACTCCTTTTTGCTGCATCAAGATAACTTTTTGAAGTGGATGTTTGAGAAGTTTCTCCATTATAGCCCAGACCTGTCTTGTTTAGGGGGGAACGTTGTACATTGATAATCTCATCCAGAGTTTCAGATCCTTTGACAAACTTAAGATTAATAACTTTTGTTTTCTCAATCTCTTTTCTAAGAGCAACAATTTCACCTTCTAACTTTTCAAAATGTTTTTCCTTTTCATCAATTTGAAATTGTAGAGTATCAATGATCATATTCTTTTCTTCTATACATCTCTTGAGTCTAGTAATTTCTTCAAAAAGGTTATCCACATCTATAGAATCCATATAATCATCATCTTCAAATACCATTAACAGTTTATATTCATTACCCCGTTCATCTTCATCACTATTTGATAGACCAGCACTGTCTTCATGAGTGTAGTAGCTTTTCTTATTTGCACCTTGTTTCTTGTTCTATCTAGTAGGTTCCTTTCCTTTATCCTTATAAGGACATTTTGCAACATAATGACCTACTCTTCCACAAGAAAAGCATTTAAAAGGTAACTTACCTCTGAACCTTCCAGAACCCCTTTGAAGATTTCTGACAAAATTTGATTCTTCTTCTTCTTCTTCTTCTGGTACGTGACTTTCTTCATAATAATCTGCTTTGCCTGACGCCTTGAAAGCAACTTCTCTTCTATCTGATGGACCTCCCTTTCTCATTTCATAAGCAGTTAGAATTCCATGTAGCTGAGACAAAGTAAGAATTCACAGATTTTCCTTTTCTTCAATTGCAGATACTTTAGATTCAAACTTGGGGGACAATGACCTTAGAACCTTTTCAACCACAATAGCCTCTTTTATTTCTTCACCCAAATTTTTCATGCAATTAACAATTTCATCTACCCGAAGAAAGTAGTTAGCCACACTTTCATCATTATACATCCTGAGATTCTCATACTGAATCCTGAGAGTTTGAAGTTTAGCACGCTTTACCTGTTCATCTCCTTCGTAGCTCAAGACAATCTTGTCCCATATTTCTTTTGCTGATTTATATTGCATAACCTTCACAAACTCTGTTTGAGATAAGCATCCCAGCAAAGTATTGACTGCTTTAGCATTTGTTTCATATTTCTTCTTTTCGGCCGCATCTGTAGGAGTAGCTGAAGGAAAAATGTAGCCTGTCTCTATGATATCCCAAACATCCGTACCAAGAGATTGAAGATATGCAGTAACTCTTACCTTCCAATAATTGAAGTTTGTCCCATCAAAAATCGGTGGCCTGATAAATGATTCCCTCTCGTAGTTCCTCATGATGAAGATCTTCCTTCAAGCGATCAAGCTTCTTCAGAAGGACCTGCTCTGATATCAATTGCTGAAAATAATACTGAGAGGGGAGGTGAATCAGTATTATCTAGTTCTTTTAACAAATCTTCCTTATTTACACTTTGAATTATTTTTGCATATCAGTACCATAAAATAATGAGCAAGAAAAACAGACAGTCACATCAAAGAATACCAGATATAAGGTGGAAACCCAATGTGGGTGAAAACCACCTGCTGCAATATGTCTCTATCTTCTTTCAAATTAGAAACTCCTTTTACAATGGTCTGGTACTGGTGCAGTCCTTTACCAGTACGCAGGCTGCAACCTGCAGAGAGCTACAACTCTCTCTCGTTTTCCAGTCTCTCCTGGAAGGGAGCTACAACCCCCTACTTCTTTTCTTTCAAGGACCACTTTTCATAAATTTTCAAACTAGATCCATAAACATCAAATGATCATCAAGTACTAGTAAGTCACCCAGATAACCAGATCCACAATAATAGTAAACTAAACCTAGAACACCATATCAACAAAAAAAACAGTCAACAAAAGATCTTAAGACAGATACGCAATTTCCTTTTCTTTGGCCTATGGAGTCTCCGCACTGCGCCTTCTGTGGCGCCTCTGTGGCGTCTCCGCATTGCGCCTCTGCACTGCGCCTTCTATGGTGCCTCTGTGGCGTCTCCGCACTGCGCCTTCTGTGGCGCCTCTGTGGCGTCTCCGCACTTCGCCTTCGCACTGCGCCTTATGTGGCGCCTTCGCACTGCGCCTTCTGTGGTGTCTCTGTGGCGTCTCTGCACTGCGCCTTCTGTGGCGTCTCTACACTGCGCCTTCTGTGGCGCCTCTGTGGCGTCTCCGCACTGTGCCTTCTGTGACGCCTTCGCACTGCTCCTTCTGTGGCGTCTCCGCACTGCGCCTTCTGTGGCGCCTTTGTGGTGTCTCTGCACTGCGCCTTCTGTGGCGCCTCTGTGGCGTCTCCGCACTGCGCCTTCTGTGGCGCCTTCGCACTGAGCCTTCTGTGGCGTCTCTGCATTGCGCCTTCTGTGGCGCCTCTGTGGCGTCTCTACACTGCGCCTTCTGTGGCGCGTCTATGGCGTCTCCGCACTGTGCCTTCTGTGGTGCCTTTACACTGCGCCTTCTGTGGCGTCTCCTCACTGTGCCTTCTATGGCGCCTCTGTGGCGTCTCCGCACTGTGCCTTCTGTGGCGTCTCCGTACTGTGCCTTCTGTGGTGTCTCCGCACTGCGCCTTCTGTGGCGCCTCCGCACTTCCGCAGCTGCAGCGCTCGAGAGATCACCCTTCACAGATTCGCTTTCCACTTCACTTTCATATAGATCGAGCTTTTTAAACAATAACCCAATATTTCAGATCTTAAGATATTAAACCCAAAAGCATACCCAAGCCAAATGATCTCCTTTGCTTTATATAGGTAAGCTCTTCCTCAAATCATGGACCAATACCACAGGCCAAAACCATAATAACACAATACCATGAACCGAATACTTGGGGTCAACACTTTTGGATGCAATACCACGGACCAAAACCATAGGATCAAAAACTGTCGGACTAATACCATGAACCAACCATGAAAGTGTGTGAACTTTTTTTCACATGAAATAAACTTTTCTCTACATAAAATTCCGTGAACTTTTCTCCACATGAAATAAACCTTTCTCTGCATAAAATTACGTGAACTTTTCTCCACATGAAATAAACTTTTATAAACTTTTATTTGCATAAAATTCTGTGAACTTTTCTCCACATGAAATAAACTTTTCTCTGCATAAAATTCCATGAACTTTTTCTTCATTATAATTTATCATCTGAGATGAGTGGGTTGCCATCAAGTACAACATATGTATCATAATGCCAACACCTTGGCAAGGCTTCCTCACATCAGAAGATACAAAAACCAAAGCATGTCCATACCTCAAACCATAATATTGGTCATATCATGCTCATGGAAATTAGTGGACACTATTAGGTACCAATGTCCCTGAATGGCTCCGCTCTTGAATACTTTACCAACATACTGTTGGATTTTCTAATTCCTTTTTGTTGTTTCACATTCTTGCAATCAATTTCAACCACCCAACCAGGAACGTTCATGCATTCCTGTACCAAACATATAATTTCCATTATACTTAAAATAAATTGAGATAAATTCACATCATACTTCATTGGTAGCTATTCAATAAGGTACACTTGCAATCATGTTTACTTCCTATCATAACACGTCAAATGAGAATCTTTGAACAAATCAACATGTATAAAAATATCACATCAGGTTAGTTCAAAACACAACCATCATAGATCAAAATCATGAATCACGTGCAATCATTATAAACCAGAATCATACATCACATGTAATCAGCATAGACCAGAATCATAAATCACATGCATAATAAAACTAAAATAAAATATTCATACTTATCCTTTAACAATCCTTAGGTTTTACCTTTGTCTTTATTCCGTACGCACTTTAGATTGGTTTCCACATGCGACAAACACCCAATGCCTTCTCCTCAACCATGTGCACATACACATATTTTGCATCACACACATGAAACCACACACATCATAAAACACCATGCAATACATGCACCTACACCTGACATACAACACATACACCTACACCCAGTGTACAATGCAACACAATACATACACCTATGTCTGGTGTACACGACCACACAATACATTCACTTACACCCGATGTACAATACAATACATATACGTACATAGCATACAACACAATGAATACACGTCAGAATGCCACGACTACACAATGCACATATATAGTACTGCATGTACACAACACAACATGTACAACATGCACCTAATACCACATGTATAACATGTACACAGCACCCCTATACACAACATCACCTGTACAACGTGTATACAACATCACATGTACACGACACCACCTACATAACGTGTACACAATGCCACATGTACATCGTACCACATGTACAATGTGTACACAATTCTAGACGTACACAACACCTCATGCGCGACATGTACATGACACCACATGTACACAACACCATATGCACGACATGTACACAACATTACCTGCACACAACACCATATGTACAACATGTACATGGAACCACATGCTCACAATACCACTTGTAGAATCATGCACACAACACCATATGTACATAGCACCATATGTGCAACATGCACACAACACCATATGTACATAGCAGTTAATATACAATATGTACACAATGTTGCATATCCAACATGCGCATAGCACCATATGCACACAACACAGCATATCTATCATGCACACAGTATAATATGTACACAACACTGCATATCCAACATGTACATAGCACCATCTATATGCAGCACTGCATATGCAACATTCACACAACACTATATCTACCACCATGTACATAACATTGCATAAACAACATGTACGCACACTATATATGCACAACACCACATGCGCACAACATCACAGATGCAACATGTACAACATATACAACATATGCACAACAGTAGTACCACACACCCAAAACCACACTGTCTCTAACAAGCAACCTTACTTCTAGTGCCTCTCTCCCATCCATGCTTATCCCAGCATCCCGCAAACCACATTGCTTTCATTTCGTTGATGTATCCCTCGGTATAGCTTGTCCATAACATAAGCATAATATAATCACATAATATTAACTCATAACCACATGATACTGACCTCATATATTTGTCATGACTACTCTTCCACTTGATTCCTCATATACCAGGAACCTCTTTATGTCATTCACTTGAGTAAATAATCATTCATCCACAAGAATGATTCCTAATGACCTTTTCAGACAACAATATATATATATATATATATATATATATAATATATATATATATAAATATATATTATCATTAAACAATATGTCAGACAATGACATACATACATACATACATATATAGACATAAATATTATCATTAATAATCATGATCCATAATGACCTTGTCAAACATGACATACATATATGAATACACATATAGACATCAACATAATCATGATCACAACATAATTATTTGATATCATAAGGTCAAAGTTAAGAGAACTCCCTTTATGCATGCAACACATACGCAACATTGAGAACAACAATTCCCAACATAGCCAAGGTATATGACGCCTCAAATCCATTTACCTTACCTTTCTTAATTGCCTTTCCCATGATTGTTCTACCATTGTCCATTTACACCAATGGGCCCAACTAGTCCAGCTGGTTATCATACTCTTGCCTTCAAATTCCCTTATACATACACCGAGCTCCATCCAGTTCTTACATCACCTGTTGGGTTTCATTCAGCTCTCCTCGAACTCCACTAACTTTCCTCTTTTCCCAACCAATTTCCAAGACTCTCAAAACAATAAAGGCAAGACCAAGAAGAAAACGAAAAGAAAACCATGGAAAACAAACAATGATACGACACCACAAACAAAGTGGCATGGCCATGTGCAAGATAAACAAAATTGAAATCAAGCACAACAAATCACCAAAAGACCAAAAGCAAAAGATTAACAACAGACTCCATGACTCAATCCCCATGGTTCCCAGTGCTTCTAAGGGAATTCAACCTAAGCCTTCTTCGATATTTCGTGGCAATCTCCTTTGCCATGCAATCCCCTGCATCATACTACCATAAGCACACAAATGTTAGTGCATAAATAAACATAACAGTACACTTAGGATTACATTACCTTGTTGTGCCAAGCATGTTGTCTTGCAACTAAACACATCCATGCCATCTCTCAAGGGACTCCAATTCCTTTGACATATCTAGTTATGACTAGACAATAGTTCGTATACCTGTTAAATACATGTCCATGAATATAGCACATATCCACATAATTTCAGACAAAATCAAGATTAAGAAGAATTCTTGTTTATAAAGCACTCATTCATTCGGAATTAGGGTTTCCAATCATAGCCAAAGGAATTATTTCTCAGTTCATTTCTTTTACCATTTTTACCTTGTTTCAATTGAGTCATACTGTGTACTGTCACATCACCCAACTATTAGCTATACAACACATCAACTATCACCTTGTCAAGCTAATACCAAGCATGTTACCCTCCAACTGCTTACACATGTCAACCACATGTTCCAAATATCAAGAAAATCATATCTATCAATTTGAAATCAACCTTTACCAAGACTAACAATCATGTCATAATCAACAATCAATTCACATTCGTCGGCCAGAACACATAATGCTACAACTATCACCTACTTATCCTCAAGTACATATCAGTTGTCTCAACACATACATGTTAGTACAACCATCTTAAAATAAAATCATTCCTTAATGAAATATTACATACACATAATCATATTATGCAATTCATCAAACATTCAACCAACTTGCAAACATACCATGTTAAATAAATCAACTAGATGACATAATCAAACACTCAAACATCAAATAGACAACATAATCAAATAATCAAGCACCAAATATATGCCATAATAAAACTCATACCTTAATGTATCTCAAGGGATGCTATCTTGTTTGCACAATCAAGCTAGATTAGCACGATATAACTTCACAACGTAACAACTCAACTATAAATAAGGTCATGATATCCATAACAGTAACTAGCTAACATGTTCACATCATAAACTCGTAAACAATTTGCATTCATGTATAACAATCACATAGGCACTGTCAATCTAGATTAGTATGACACAATATCACAATGCATTAACTCATACTTCAATGTCATAACCCTAACCATTTTCATAGACCAATCCAAATTAGTATGATACATATAACATAAATATCTTAATGTAATAACCCTAATCATCAAGTTACTAGCATATAACAACAACAAGTTATATATCATGCTCATCAACTACATATAACCTAATCATCAAGTTAATTATCATATAACAACAAGAAGTTAACCTATAACATACTCATCAACAACATATAACATAATAATCAAGTTATCTAACATTAAAAAAAAAACAATAGCAATGCATACAACCACATATTACTACTATTCATGTCTATCTGACACGTGCATATGACTACACTAGTCAACTAGCATCTATCATGTATGTAACCATAACATCAATAGAATGAAAGGCATACACATAACAATAATGCATATAACAATCCTCGACCTGCATACCTACATGCCCAAACTACAAACCTATACGACGACATGCTCTTTCCTCGAGGTCCAATGTTGCAACTTCACTTTAGTGATCTATCTCTCATACTCTATCTCAGCCAACACATTAGCATCATAACATACCAATATCATAATGATGACCTAATTGCATACAATGGCTTCACAATGCATGTCTAACCTACCATACATGCATAACCATAACCATGACAATGCATGCATAACAACATATAGACATTGGCATGCATAACAAATGCACATGCAACCATACACTCATGATGACACATCCTACAACAACACTATCAACCTTCACATGGAGACATCACTACAACCATGATCAACACTGAGCAAATGCAACAAGAACATGGACTACAAGCATAAGGGACACATATGCAACTGACATGAATGCAAGACCAACACACCACCCATCCAGTCCAAGGGGCGAACCATGCTTTGATATCACTTTGTAACACCCTTCTCCCACATCTACCCAAGTAACTAGCCAACTAAGGTAAACATGTGACAAGAAGTTACTATGATATGATTTGACCTCCTAATCTGCTTTAAGGAAGTGGAACTAACTAAAACACACCATACATACCTTCCACATCAACAACAAGACTCTCAGGAACCATCCCAACCTCTCAGGTAACCAACCCCTGGGTCCTGCTGAGTTTTTAGACCAATTAACTCTCGGACACTCCCATGATATGGGCATGCCTACATCTAAATGACTCTAGATGCTCCCACAGCATGGTATGCGAGCATTCAGGGACTATTTTACTCAATGTTTTGCTAACATCCCAGGGATTTGAGTAACCTTTTCAAGCCCAGAGCCCAGGTCATTGCCCAAAATTCAATGATACCTTCAAAACATAAAGATAACAATGGAATGATTATAGAAATGCAATTACTTGAACAAGGGTTTGACTCGACCCCTACTATCCATGATAGGCATTTCGTCAAACATATCACAATCATGTAATCCATAAGAGTAAAAAACATATATGAGCATAGGGGTCTCACACTTATCTGCTAAAAAGCACTGATGCCTCAACACATTAGTTTCAGTTTCATCCATTAGACCATAGATACATTTTTCATTCATATACAAGTAAAAACATGATCGGATACATACATAGCTACTGTCATAATACATATTCATAACTGATGGGGCAAAGTGTTTCCTGTCATTTAATTTGTCAACCTGGGGGTTTCGTAAACTTGTGAAGCATGCATGCATTATATGTGCTAGAAATTGTCTTTCAGTTTAGATCAATCTAACTAGAAAATAATGAAAACCAATTCATCTAATCTATGAAATCAAATAATGAAAATGAAATTCAACTAACCTGTGAAATCAAAAACAACTAATGTATACTTAGTTACTCCAGCATTCAATTATGAAGTGTTACCTTCTTAAGATGATGTGTAAGCAACTATTTATACTTTAACTTCTAATTTCCTAGAAAAATAAGTAAAGTGTGCAGAAAATAACTTAGTAATTGCATGTATTAAATATTCAACCATTCAATCTTGAAATATGATTAAATCAATTTCTTAGAATGATCTTTAGGAATATCAATTAATGCAATTAAATGAGGATCTTAAAAAAAATATAAAAGCACAAAAATTAAAGCTCAATGATTGCATATGTTGAACATTCAATCACCCAATTTGAAGTCTCTTTCTTGGCCTGATCTTATATTCAATTATACAATGAATTGATAGTTTGATCTAAGAAAGTAAATAACAAAACATGAAAAGAAATTAAATAACTATGAGCTCTTGCCTCAAACTTAATCCAATTGGAAAATACATAAATCTTTTATATTGAAATGTTTTTAGAAAAGCAAAGATTACACAATCATTCTAAAGCTAATACAAAGAAAGCAAATGAACTTTAATCTATGAAAGCAATTAAATCTCACACATTTTAGGTAGCTTATCTAAAAGTGTGAGAGATGGTAAATCGAGATGCTCCATATGTAAGCAAAACCAAGTCAAAATGAACATTCATGAGTAAGGCGCCACTATCTAATTCTGTATTCAAAGCTTGAGCATAACTCCAAATTTACACATGAAAATAATAGGAGAAAACTTCCCCTGTTTATACAAAAAGATGAGAAGCTATCTCATTAATAAAAGTCCATGAATCTCTCCCCATATCTCTTGAGTTACAATCAAAATAGGAAATGATAAGACACATGTCTTCTTAGAATTTCAATACAAAGAGGAAATGAGACACATACCCTCATGATCCCATGATCTTCTTCACTCAAATTCGAATTTGGTTTTGGGAGGCCACATAAAGATCTTTTAGAAGTTTCCTTTTGACCTACACATGTCAACAATCTCATCCCACTTGTTAGGTACAAGCATATGCACATTATTTTCTAATTTTTAACCATAAATTCACTTAAAAATGCTAAAAATTAATAAAGTTTGAAAAAACATTAATGTGACCCAATAATGATAATGGTAAGGTAAATATAATGAAATAGAAGTGGAGTGAAGGTGACAATATGGAAATATAAATGAAAATGTAATGGAAGTGAATAACAATTTCAAGTCCCAACATACCTCCCAACTGAAGCTATTGCCTGTCCTCATGCAATCTATTACACTAATTATTTTTTATCCTTGAGCTTTGGCTTAACTTTGCATGATATCATTTGATAAATTCATACTTCTGCAAAATCTTTAGTTGAATTGCAACATGGTTGGTTCTTGTGTTACAACCATATTTTGTTGTTGCATTCATTTTTTATCTTTGAACTTTGCATAATGATAATTTGATTATTGTTGCAAAGTATATCTTTATTGGATTGCATCATAGTTGGTTCTTGTGTGACAACCATGATTGTGTTTGTATCTGATTATCTTTTTAGTACTTTTGGCAAACCTTTGTATGCTCATAACAATAATGTAATAGTTAATATCTTTTGAAAGTATGTGGGCTTTCGAATATGATATGAATATGGAAAAATATGAATATGAATGTATGCCCCCCCAAACTGATGATATTAGAAATTTTATGAGATAAAGAAGAGAAATGTTTTTTTTTCCAAAAATTATCATTTTAGCTTTTCAAGGAATTTTATGGTAAAAAGTTAGAAAATGACATACCTTAACTTACCCTTTAGAAATGGATGAGTTGCATGTGTGGTGGCTGCAAAATTCTGATCATAATCTTGATCAAGTGGCTGGACAAGTCATGGAGAAAAGAGTCAAGATGACTTTTTATTTGCTTTTATTAAAACTTGTTGAATCAGTTGTAGAATAGTGTTGATTCTGTTGTTGCCATTTGATTCCGCAACTGTTATTTGATTTTGTAACTATCATCTGATTCTGCAGTTGTTGTCTGATTCCGAAACTATTATCTGGTTCTGCAGCTGTTGTCTGATTCTGCAGCTATCGTTTGATTCTATAGATGCATATCTTCTACATTTGCTACAAAATGCTGAAAATGATAGTCTTTGTGTTTTCAAAACTCATTAGCATAATTCCTGCTATGTGAATAAATGTTCTGATGTCGAACATAGCAGGAAATTGTTGACTTAGTGGCTATTAATGGATGCCACTAGTCAAGACAAAAACTCTCATCATTGATGACAATGAGAGTCAAGATGCCCAAACACATCTTGCTAAGTACAAATAATTTTGTTGTTGTCGAGTATGTAAAAGATCTGATGAACAAGGGACATTGATGTATTCTCATTGTTCGTCGGCATGAGGACTTGCCATTAAGGCATGCATGCCTCAAGGTGTTTTTGCAAGGATTTTAGACTCAAAGGACTATGGACTCAATAATTTGCATTGAATGAGGGTTTATTTGCGAAATGAAAAAAGATAGGAAAGGAAAAATGAAAATAGAATATGACAATGGGCAATAAGCATGTAAGTGAGCTTCTTGCTTTCATTTGTGGGTTAGGCGGAAAGTTTATGTGAATGAAGAAAAATGAACAACAGACTCTTGTTGGGAAAAACAATTGTGACTTGCTTTGAATTTCTTGGTTGGATTTATAATTCAAAAGGGAGGAAAGGTAATGGTTTTGATGGATATGGACATGGACTTGTTCTTATGTTTCTCATGAAATCAGTCCTTTGAAGACCAATTGTGCGAACAATTAGTTTTCTTTAATGATCATTCGATCATCCCAAACCTACAAAAAAACTTGACATAAAGAACATAAGTGTGTTAAAAAAGAAATGATCAGTTGCCTTCCGATTCTTACACAAAATGTCAAATGAAACATGCTAAAGAAAATAAAAATGTGTTATGTTCAATCCAATTCATGATATCGATAACAATCCATTTTTAAGAAATAACCATGAAATTTAAATTAACTCTCTATTGGCGGATGACTTCATGCATTGTGCTCAGTGAAACAATTGGCATCACAAAGATTTGTTCTGCTCTACAAGTTAAAACTTCATAGAAAAATACATAGCAATAATATTAATGCCAAACGTTTATAAATCATCTAAATAATTTTCCAATTGTTTTGCAAGCCATTATTGAATCGTCATTTGTGCTACAAAAATAACATGTTGTCAAAAATATTTGAAGCGACAAAAATACGAAAAAGTACTTGTACAAAAAGAAAAATTATTTCAATCAAATTTTGCAAATATTTTTTGCTTTATGAATTGCTTCAATAAATTGATTGCATATGTATTAATCATCACAATTTTTTATTTTTTATATTATAATTTTTTTATATATTTTATTATTATTATATTAATTATTATTATCACAAATAAAATGATCTCTTTCATTCAATTTTTGAATATTATTGTTGTTCATTTCATTACTTCAGAAGTAGGGACCCTTCTCATTCTAGCAACTGGCATTCCTGGCCCTGGATAAAACTGTGAAATGTGAACATGCAGAAACTTGTATTCTTTGATCAAATTAATAGTGGTCTCGAAATTATCTTCCTTTGTTTTTCATGGAATTCCACATATCACATCAGTTGCTATCTACATGTCTGGCACAAGTCGTATTAATGTATCAACCACAAATCTGAATTCACTGATTGTGTATTCACTCTTCATGGCATTCAAAACAGGATCACTCCCTAACTACATCGGCACATGACGAAACGAGTATACACATGGGTGCAACATTAAGTTAGCAATTTTTTCCAAGTGTTCAAAGATGTAAGGAGGGTAAATCTGTTGAAATTTTGTAGAGGAGCAAGAGTCATTGTTTGATTAGAAGTCTTAGTGAATTAAATTTGTTATTGGCAGCAAAACCTTGTGCATAAGAAAAAAAAATATTTTCTTCACGCAGTCACCAAATAGGGTCTCGAAGAACTACGAATCCAAGGAAACAATTTCTGGGTTATTAAACTCATCCCGTTCCAAAAAAAAACTCATGTCCCATTTTTCTTGGATTCGCCCTGGTTTGCTCAGAACATTCGTTTTAAAATCAGGTGTCAAGACAATTTACGCTTTCTGGCAATTACGTTTTCTGCAAAAATCAATTTCGGATTTCTCCTAATGGTTGAAAAATCCAGAAAATCACTCCTGAGTTACCTAATTTCCCCCGTTCCAGAGAAAACTCATGTCTCATTTTTTTCTAATTTTCCTCGGTTTTCTCATAATTTACATTTTAAAATCGTGTGTTTATGCTGCTACGTTTTTTAGAAATGTTTCGGTGATTTTTGATTTGCAGGTTTTGAAGGTTGGGCTTGTAGCTGCGTGGATGTCTTCCAGCAAAGGAAAAGGGAAGATCTAACTATGTCAATCATCCTATAGACAATTCTCGGGAATCTGGAATGAGATAAAAGACGAGACAACGCTTTGAAGAAATCTAACTGCATCATTTTTGTAATCCCGCAGAAAACCTTTGCATTACAGAGGTAAGAATTTTTTCACATGGATTTGCAAGTCTCACAGTAGCTAAATAATTTTTATGATATACTAACAAAACAATTTCTTTTTCTGATCCTCCAGATCACACAAAGTGCATAAGGAGAACTTACTTGAGAGATTTATTTTGTTAGAATAGTCAAGATTTTATCAATCGATTCCTCTGTAAATTCTGCAAAAATAAAATGAAAAGGCTTGATCTCATACCTTAAATTATCGTTCGTGATCTTCGCTTGCGCTTCTTGTTCTTAACCATTTGTTTTATTGCAAATTTTTCTTACCAAGGGTTAGTAGATGGGTGGTTCTTACTGCACCATAAAACATCAAATTTATCCTAAAAACTATAAAAAATTATTTTTATTTTTCCTATCTATCTAAAAACTATTTTTTTATTAAGTATATTCATGTTTCTAATGAAGCCATTTACGAATTAAAATTTTTGAAATGCTCATATCCAAACTTGAAAAATGTACCTGATTGTTTGTAAGGATATGCGAAATCGACTTGACCTTTCGATTTTCCGCAAGGATCTCTTGAAGAATTGATGGATATTGTGGTGTAACTGCTTTTTTATACCATTCCTCAATGTAGTCTTTGGGCTGCATTCTAGATCCTTTGTCCATAAATGGTTGGTAAAAACAAAAACAAATCAAATACACTCTAAACTGAAAGCTAGTTCCTATGCACACTTCCCTAGCAACGATGCCAAAATGTTGGGGCAAAGTGATTACCTATCATTTAATTTGTCAACCCGAGGGTTTCGTAAACTTGTGAAGCATACGTGCACCATATGTGCTAGAAATTGTCTTTCGGTTTAGATCAATCTAACTAGAAAATAACGAAAACTAATTCATCTAATCTATGAAATTAAATATTGAAAATGAAATTCAACTAAGCTGTGAAATCAAAAACAACTAATGTATACTTAGTTACTCCAGTATTCAATTATGAAGTGTTACCTTCTTTAGATGATGTGTAAGAAACTATTTATACTTTAAATTCTAATGTCCTAGAAAAGCAAGTAAAGTGTGCAGAAGATAACTCAGTAATTGCATGTATTAAATATTCAACCATTCAATCTTGAAATATGATTAAATCAATTTCTTAGAATGATCTTTAGGAATATCAGTTAATGCAATTAAATGAAGATCTTAAAAGCAAATATAAAAGCACAAAAAGTTAGAGTTCAATGATTGCATAAGTTGAACATTCAAATTTGAAGTCACCTTCTTATCCTGATATTCTATTCAATTATACAATGAATTGATAGTTTGATCTAAGAAAGTAAATAACAGAACATAAAAAGAAACTAAATAACTATGAGCTCTTGCCTCAAACTTAATCCAATTGGAAAATACATAAATTTTTCCTAATGAAATGTTTTTAGAAAATCAAAGATTACACAGTCATTCTAAAACTAATACTAAGAAAGAAAATGAATTTTAATCTATAAAAGCAATTAAATCTCACACATTTTAGGTCATTGATCTAAAAGTGTCAGAGATGGTAAATCGAGATGCTCCATATGTAAGCAAAACCAAGTCAAAATGAAGGAACATTCATGAGTAAGGTGCCACAATCTAATTTTGTATTCAAAGCTTGAGTATAACTCCAATTTTATACATGAAAATGATAGGAGAAAACTTCCCCTATTTATGCAAAAATATGAGAAGCTATATCATTAATGAGAGTCTGTGAATCTCTCCCCATATCTCTAGAGTTGCATTCAAAATAGGAAATGTAAGACACCTCTTCTTAGAGTTTCAATACAATAGGAAATGAGACACATATCCTCATGATCCCATGATCTTCTCCACTCAAATTCGAATTTGGTTTTGCGAGGCCACAAAAGGGTCTTTTAGAAGCTTGCTTTTGACCTACACATTTCAACAATCTCATCCCACTTGTTAGGTATAAGAATATGCACATTATTTTCTAATTTTTAACAATAAATTCACTTAAAAATGCTAAGAATTAATAAAGTTTGGAAAAACATAAATGTGACCCAATAGTGATAATGGAAAGGTAAATGTAATGAAATGAAAGTAAATGTAATGAAATAGAGGTGGAGTGAAGGTGATAATATGGAAATATAAATGAAAATGCAGTGGATGTGAATGACAATTTCAAGACCCAACAATAACCAGCATAACAACAACATAAATACCAAGAAAACAACAACCATATATCCACATATAAACCAATATAATACTCATGAGATAACAAGGAGAAATAACCTCATATTAATGATGCAAAATCCAACCCGATATCAGACTATCACATTCCACCTGACTGTAGAAATGGTTGAGCCAAATCTCTCTTCAACCAATCACCCTCGTGACATATTCGAAGCATGAATGTGGGATCTCATGAAACACATCAATCAAAACCTTTCAGGGCTTCCAGAGGCCAAACCACCTCAACCCATCAAATATTGATTCCACCTCACAGTCGGACATCAAAAAAATATCATCATATTGGTCTCTACACAAACCCTCTAGGGCTCTAGAGCTGTTCCAAGTCAGATTCCAGGACTAGTAACTCAACCCACGACTATTGTCAGGATCTAGAGTGTTTGTCTAACCAAGGCTCCAGAACTAGTAACTCAACCCACAACTTTTCTGGGCTTCTAGAGAATTTTTCCAACCATGGCCTCTAGAGTGTTTGTCCAACCAAGACATCCAAGACTAGTAACTCAACCCAATTTGTTACAAGGCTTCAAGAGTGTTTTTCCAACCAAGGCTACAGGACTAAGAATTAAACCCAAGCCGTTACATGGTTTCTAAAGCATTTGTCCAACCAAGGCTCCAGGAACTAATAACTCAACCCAAGCTAAAGGAAACATGAGAACCAACCAAAAAATAAAGAAATGAACCCACAACACCAGGGCTATCCAGAAAATGGCAAGCTAGGCGAATCCACTATCAATCTAGGCAATCCTCCATGTCAATGAAAGATCATGACCAAGAAACCACATGCATGTGCCATGCATTCCAAAAATATTGAGGAAATCATACATGCAACTTAGTACCTGCAATAAAAACTCATTGTAGTTGTTGATCCTGATGTCCTCTTACGCTTTCCTGCTTTTCCATTGCCTTCTTGCTCCAAAACTCCAAGTATTCCACACTCTCCAAGAGTGCTCTAAGAAAACTCTAAGTGTCCAAGAGTATGAGAGAGAGAGAGAATATAAGATAGCTCCACCAAAACTTGTCAAAATCTTACCAACTGATCCTCATAATCCTTTTTATTAATGAGGCCTCTATTTTCTTCAATTTTCCATTATTTTACTTCATTTTCTCCCACACATGCAACCTGTGACCTTTAACCATCCTTTCCTCCTAATTTCCATTATTTTCATAAATAAATGTGCCAAAATGTCAATTTTCCTTTCCAAAGCCTTTTCCATTTGCTTTGCCAATTTCCTTAGCCATAATAAACCAATGTGATACCCCACTAAGATGGTTTTCCCACCATTCATCTTGGAATATGTGTCCCATGACCGTGGTCTTATATATTTTTACATTAATTTTTAACTAGGGTTGTTACATCATGTCACTAGTGGGGATTTGAATTTGGGTGAGGATGAAAGCACGGTAAATCTCAAAGTGCTTCCCCAAATTTCATGGATGTTAAACTAAGTAAACCGCCTCGTCCCAAAGGAATCGAAGAGAGTTGAACGCGTAATCAACCACAACTAGCAAAAATATCAAAGAACTTCAAGTCTATATCTAAACAAGTTAATCTAACCCTTAAGGATGGAGACTAGTAATACCTCTCTTCTACTTCAACAATTTTTTCATTTGACTCACACTACTTTAAATAGTGTTATGAGCTCTTAAGATTTATCTTCTGGATTAATCACATCATTTTTTTTCTGGTCGATTTTTGAACCATTTAATGTGGTTCATCCTTAGGACAAAGATGGTTCGAAATGTCAACCAGTAAAAAACTGATGTGATTAATCCAAAAGAAAAATCTCAAGAACAATATGGATCACAGAAGCTTGAAATCACGGTGTTATGAAATTTTAACAACTTATTTGATGGAATTTATTCAATGTTTTCTTTATTTTTTAGATTCAATTTGGTTTTGAGTTCATTCTTATTGATGAACATCATGGGGAAAAGTTTCATCATTCCATAATTAATTGCAATTATCTTAGCAAACTCAACATGGATCCACTATTTACTACCTATTCCTTAAACAATATTAGATTTTAAATCATGCTCATTCAACATAAACTAAAACATGCAACATTTTCACTCTCTCTTAAAAGAATTGGAAGCTAGCATTCTTATTGTGAGGAGAGGAGTTATAAGGAATCCATAATGCTTTTGCTACTTATCATATGTATTCATGATATATTTATATTATTTGTTTTGGGTGGACATCAACATAAGGAAAATAGTATTGTGATATTGATGCTATTCATTTTACCATAATAATTGTGATTTTATTTTAAGTATATATTATTATAAATATATATTAATTTTAGAAATTTTTTAACATTTATTTTTTAACTAAGATAATTTCTTTAATATAATATATAAGATTATTTTTTTTAATAAATAAAGTATTTTATTTTATTTTTCTTTTTCCACTTTTTGTATTGAATGTTACTTACGGGTTGAAGTACCCACATCATGCATGACATTTATGGGCATTGTCTACTGAGGTGGCAAATTTTCCCAAACGGTAAAAACTCATCAGAATCCATTCGTTTTTTCCTCAAAAAGTCTGACAATTGGAGTGTTTGAATCTTGTTTTGATGGTGGAAATGGATTCATTGCCATTAAAAACCCCTAGGGAACCCAAAATCTTGAAACTTGACAATTGTAACCTAGATTTCCTAAAATTTCTTCCAAATTTTATGAAAATCTCATTGAAATTTCCATTATTTTTCGGGCAAATTTGAAGCCTCGTTAGACTATGCGAACATTGCTTTCATACAACTTGTCAAAGGTGGGGGAGTAATTTTTTAATTAAATAATAAAATTAAAATAAAATATAGTGATAAAAATGGAAAATATGGAACTAATTTGAGGATATAGATTTTCTTTTAGTGCATGGGTTAAAATGTCACATGCTGATTTGAGAAAGATACAATGAAGTAACTTGTATAAAAATATTTTTTGGTTTTTTTTCTAAAGACATTGTATGTGAAGATTGGCATGTAATTTTTTGAAGGTCTTTTGATTAATTTATTATAGTTGTATAAGTGGATAAGTTGCACTTATTTTTCCATAAAGAAAATATTGTCTTTTTCTATTACAAAAAAGGAGTACATTGTTACATTACAAAGAGTGTTTGCACTGCTTTATATGATTGTTGCATATAGCCCTGGAATGTAGAATAAAAACACAACATAATATGCTTTACAATAGAGAGAGTCCAACGAAAATTGTTGTCATTATGATACAAGTGTTGTCCTTGATGGCAACTCTCTCACAGGTCAGTTCAGTTTTGATGAAAGGCAACTCACGGTGTAACAGGTCTATTCAGATGTAACAGGGCATTGGTACAGAAGAACATGTAGATGGAACTAAGGTCTACTGATTAGAATAAATAAGTTGAAGGAAAAGGATGGTGTAAAGAAGTTTAAGATGTGTACACTAGTCCACTCAGTCAAAACGACATATACACGTAGGTCTACAGAACAAAAAGAGCGTATACGTAAACACGCACTCTCACAAGAGGAAAAGTATGTACAAGTTGGAAAAACAAGGAAATTAAAGAGCAAAGAATACCAGGGGTCAATACCATGGTATTAGCCCACAATATTGAGTGGAGTAACGACTATTTGATATCTTTCAAGATTACCATGGGTCATAAGTGGTTTTGGTCCGAGGTATTGAGAAAGGCCAAACTATATAAAGAGGAGAAGATCATAAGGCCAGGGTGTGCAAGTGAATGGGTTTCTCAAGAATACTTCTATCTGAAGTATATTTTATGTTGCAGGGGTTGTGTTTGTGATTTATCTGAAATATTTTGTGCACCTTGAATTCAATGTTGGATCAGGATCATGAGACCTTAAATGACTTATCACTGAATGATCTGATGTTGGTTGACCTAGATCTAATTGTGTACACCTTTTTTATTCTTTAAATGTCATGATCTGGGTTTGTTTGAAGTCTGGAATTGCAGTGAAGTTGTGAGTTAATATTTGCAGATCTATACGTTGGTTCGTCTCGGTAAAAGCGCATATATACATAGGGTTCTCCTCTCCCAAGTAATGTATACAAAAGAAAAAAACTATTCTTGAGATCTGACTGATCTATCTGATCAGTTCTCTTGTTTTACTATTGTCTATCAATGAAGTCTTCTTAGATCTGAATGTAAAACTGAATGCATAAAGAGTTTGGTGTCTAATTGATTGATTGTTTAACTGAGAAGAGTTATCTCTGCTACTATCTGTCTAAAGCTCTGTAAATTGACAGTAGATGTTCAATATATTTCTCGTTGGTACAAACTTGATTCAGAAGTTTTATGTTTCAGTATTTTTGAGGGTATACGCAGGTTTGATTAAAGGAAGTAGCATATACACGCATGTTGGATTTAGTAAAGTAGCATACAAGGAAAATTTTAATAACCACCCTAAATTTATATGTATAATAAATGGGCTAATCCCCATAATACATAGGAAAAGTGGGAGGCGATTTAATCAATAATATAATATGTATATATAATTTTTTTGGCGAATATCTGACTAGATTATATTATCTTGTACAATAATGGAGAATCTTTCGCTGAATTATAAAATTTTGTAAGATCTTGGCAAATCGTTTACTGAATAATAAAACATTGTGAAGTCTTGGCGAATGTTTTGTTAAAGTATGAAACCATATATGATAATAAGAAAACATATTCATTAAATTGTAATATACTAACGTACATGTTTGGAAAAAATAAACATAATTTTCTCTTCCTACAAACAATGTTCCAAGTTTTAGTGGTCGTGTTTGTCAAGGTTCTTACAATACACTCTTTCATATCCTTCTATTAGTTTTGATAATATTCCACAACAAAGTTCTTGTAGGTGTTGATATTGACAACGAGTTATGTCAAGGTAGGAGAGATTAATTTCTTCTCTACAACTTTTATCAAGCTACCACATTTTTCAAGTTATCAAATTTCTTTTTTATTCCATAGATTCCAACTGCAAGATAAAAAAGAAAAAAAGAAAAAAACACATCAAGTTTGTTTACCCCAACACGCCAACAATTAGCAAGCCCCAACTATTTTATATAAGAAAGTGTTAGGTATCCCAAAGGCTTGAAGGGGATCTAATTGAAAGAAGTGACCATTGTGAGAATCCTTCCAATCAATATATGAAATATAAATGTAGATTTATTATTATTTTAATTGGAAATATTCAATTAAATAATAAAATTTAATTATGTCTCTCCCAATCTAAATTGTTTATTAGCATAATTCACTACCCTCATAGGTCTCGCATTTTTTAACAACATTGTAACATGTAGACTAATTTCCTTTTTGGTGAACAATCTCCACCTTTTAGGAAAATATGATACAGTGGCTCCAACCCCTACAGATCATTAGGACAAACTAAGAATAGCATAGAAAATGAAAGGTTGTACAAACTAGCTTATTTTTCAGACAACTAATCCAACATCAGTACCTAAACTTTTTCATGAAGATATCATATTGAGAATGTTTGAAAAATGGTGAGAAATCTTCTACGAGGGTGATGCGGAAAGAGTGATAAGGTTTCACTGTTTTGAATTTTTTTGTTAAATCAGAAAAAGTTAAAAACCAATATTAATGGAGATATTGGTATTTTTTACTCAATTTTGTGAAGTGACTAAATGTAGCTTTAACCATTCACCTTAAGATGTTCTTACAATATAATTTCCTAAGTCTATTTAATATCTTCATTATCATAAAAACCAACATATATCCATCTTAACTCCACATCTACCACTCTTAGAGGGATGAAATCTATTTATCCCTCTGAGCACTTGGTAGACCCAGAATTAAGATGGATCTAAGATGAGAATTTCCCCTTTAAATAGTCTATGCTCACATGAATACCATGGTATTACACGGGTCAATACCATGGGTTATCATAAACCTGGAACTTAAAAATTACTATTAGTAATTTATGAAAATTAATAAAGTTAATAATTGATTTTTATTTTATTTTTTATTTTAACCAAGTTAGAATGTTTAACATACATTAAATTAAAACATCCATTTTTACTCTTGATCCACCAAGCCCCAAGAGGGATCAAATATTTTTTCACTCTATGCTAGTTTGCATATCACGATATTTGATCCCTCTTGAGGCTTAGTAGATCCAGAGTAAAGACGGATACATGCTCGTTTAATTCCCCCGTTTAAATAGGCTACATTCCATGTGAATACCATGGGTCAATACCATGTACCATTTTTATTTTTATTAATACTAATATTAAGGTTAATAATGTTTTTTTGCATGGTATTAATAATAATCTAGCCCATGGTATTTTGCCCATAGGTTTCACCTAAATATAACACATTTTTTGAGTGTTCGTAAATATAAGGTGACTTATGGAGTAAATATAAAAAAATGTTTTATTTGTTTACCATACCTCTCATTTATTTATATTTTTATTAATTTACCATACATCTTTTACAAATATGGTATTTGGGCCATAAGATTCACTTAAATAAAACCTCTTTTTTGAACCTTCGTAAATAGAAAGAGGGTTATGGACTAAATATAAAAAGAAGTTTTATTTATTTACCATACGTCTAGTTTATTTATATTTTTATTTATTTACCATACCTTTTAGTAAGTATAAAAAGAGGTTTTATTTATTTACCATACCTTTTGAGTAAGTATAAAAAGAGGTTTTATTTATTTACCATACCTCAACTTTATTTATATTTTTATTTATTTACATCCTTGCATGTATATAAGGTGACTTATGGAATAAATATAAAAAAGTTTTATTTATTTACCATACCACTCATTTATTTATATTTTTATTAATTTACCATACCTCTTTTATAAATATGGTATTTGGCCCATATGATTGACTTAAATAAAACCTATTCTTGAAAATTAGGGCGAATGGAAAGTTGTAACTCCTAATTTTTTGTTTACACCCTTGCATGTATCTAAGGTGACTTATGGAATAAATATAAAAAATGTTTTATTTATTTACCATACCACTCATTTATTTATATTTTTATTAATTTACCATACCTCTTTTATAAATATGGTATTCCCATAGGATTCACTTAAATAAAACCTCTTTCTTGAGCCTTCATAAATAGAACGAGGGTTATGGACTAAATATGAAAAGATGTTTTATTTATTTACCATGCGTCTAGTTTATTTATATTTATATTTACCATACCTTTTGAGTAAGTATAAAAAGACATTTTATTTATTTACCATACCTCCACTTTACTTATATTTTTATTTGTTTACACCCTTAAGGTGACTTATGGAGTAAATATAAAAAATGTTTTATTTATTTACCATACCACTCATTTATTTATATTTTTATTAATTTACCATATCTCTTTTATAAATATGGTATTTGGCCAATAGGATTCACTTAAATAAAACCTATTCTTGAAAATGGGCGAATGGAAGGTTGTAACTCCTAATTTCAAGGGCTAAAAAAACCTTTTTTACCCTCTCCCTTAATATAAGGTGGGCTATTTGAGGTGATTTGTAAAATGGTACTATGATACAAAATATTCGCCCACTAAAAATTTAAAACCCCTTAATTTCGCAAAAGGGCGAAGATTCGCCCCTAAAATTATCCTTGGATACTACCTTATCATCAAGAACAATCTGACAGAGTAGAATTTTGCACTTAAATAATATGTTATGTATATACTCTCTTTGGTGGCAGTGTGATTTCCACCTCATCCATGGAAATCCCTGCAAATTGAAACGATTAATGAGCCTGGATCCTCAAAGAAAGCCTGCTTTGACATCTAGTCAACATCTTGATTGAACTCTCTAAAGATGTTAATATTGTGTTTCAGCTCCTCTTCCCTTTGAATTTAATGGAAAGATATTTTAATGGAGTTTAAAAGGAGTACTTTGCTTCAATCAACAAGGCCCCTCACCTCAGGTGAGGCCCCTCACCTCTGTATGATCTATTGTATAAATCTCTGAATTAGTTAGTTTGTTTTTTTTTTTGTCACTATTTTATGTAAGATCTACAATTTGGTTAAGTACAAAGCAATTTTGCAAGATCTAAAACCTTCATTTTTATTAATACTAATACAAAGCCTATTGTTTTTTCCTTGTGAAAATAAAATTAGATTTTATAACATTTAATGTATGAAGAACATATATGGATGTAAAAGTACCAATAAGAATAGATTATCATCATTTATTAATTATTATATTTGTATATATACAAAACGTTGCATCTCCCAAAATATTTAATAATACTAAATAAAGATGAATGTTGTTACTATTGTATATTTATTTGTGTTGTATGACTTCATTAAAAAAGGGAGTAATAGTGAGGTTACTATATGTAGTTCTGTGCTTGGTTGCTCTATGGAGTTTTGTGCTTTCGGGTAGTAGTGAGATCCTCTAATGAGTAAGTACGGTTCAGAACGAATCTCTTGCTTGTGCTGGTTGGATGAAAGATGTATATATAGGATATAAAAGATGTATGCATTCCCTAGTTAAGCCTTTGGACATGTGTGGCAACTAAGTCAAATTAGTTACCTAATTTGTAAAGCGTATGTTGTATTGACGCATTAACATAATAATATACTTTTTTGTTATATTTGAATGCATAAATATTCAATCATAAATTTACAAAGAAAAAGTGTAACCATACAAAATATCACAAAAGAAAAAACAAAATTAATTGGAACAAATTACATGCAACTTTACCATATATTTAAACCATAATGTAAAGAGATATGTATTTAAACCATAATGTAAAGAGCTATTTAGGCATTTCTAGAGATATCACATTGAAAATTTGAAATCGCCATGAAATAAAATATGCATGATGAACAACTTATGTATATGCAAATTGAAAATAAGTTCCATTGGAAGACCATCATTGTTGGTAGTACAAACACCATTAAAATAAGTTTGTTTAATATATATGCAATTTGAAAATAAGTTCTATTGGAAGACTATTATTCTTGGTAGTACAAACATCATTAAAATAAGTTTGTTTAATGAACTCTCCATTTGATGTTTTTTTAAATTTTATTAATTTTTCATATATATTACTTATTTTATAAAATAATGTTTTTTTCATATTTTATATTTCCAACACTGTTTAAAAAATTAAAATATTTCATAAAAATGTAGATATTATTCTCTACATACTTATAATAAAATATAATATAATGAATATTGTTAATAGTAATCTATTTAAAATATAAAAATAGCAATTATGGTTAAAAATCAATTAACTTTTTTAATTCACATTTTTTTTCCAAATATTTATATGATTTAATTAAAATTTTAGAAACATTTGTATGTGCATATAATATAAAATAAATAATTATTGTGAATGCAACACAAACATTAAACATAAATTAGTGATGATGAATGCTGCAATTTAACATAACCATTATTGAATACAAGTTATTTCCAACCAAATTCAATAAAAGCCAATGAAACATAACGCTTGATGAATATCACAATGTAGCATAATAATGAATGAAGGTAGCAATTTAACATAAAGTTAGCAAAGGTGAATCTCACAATTTCACAATTTCACAATTTCACATAGTCATTGAAAGATGTCACAACCCATCATAATCTGAGATGAACATTGCAATGCAAAAAGCCATAATGAGTGCAATATGATATCACATTTTATGAATGATGCAACATGAGAAAACTCATAATGAATGACACAATGTGATATTACATTTTATGAACGTTGTATGACATAACCATTGATGCCACAACGTTCT
>APFE030208164.1:0-33790 GCA_000404065.3 Pinus taeda
TAGAATGACAAAAAACACAAAAAAACCTATGAATCATAGATTGAAGGATATGCAAATTGATCCATACAACAACATTTCATAAAACATTTTACCAAAACATAAGTGAAATCCACACTTAGACACAACATCCACCTCCCTATTTTGTTCCCTAAAAACATTAACAAAAGAGATGTCTTTGAATGAAGGAATGATTTTCAATATGTGGTCCATCCACTGAAGTAGGAGGGAGTTCTTACCCAACAACCAATCAATGATCAATTTCGAGTGCCCAAAAATCTTGATAGAGTCAACTTGCTAGAAATTTCGCACGTTTTAGAGTCCCCCAAAGTGCCACAATCTCACCCCTGAAATTTGTCCCCTCCCCCCATGCCAATAATGAAATATTCATGATCAAGGCTAAGTTTGATAAGAGCCACACACCAACATAAACCACAATTCAAGGCACCATCAAAAAAACCCAATGGGAAGGAATCTCCCATATATTTGATGGATACTCAGTGCCTAGAGTGTCGAGGTAGTAAAGGGCCAATCTCCAAAATATTACCAACAATATTGAGGTAAGTGGCAGAGGCATCATGGACTCTGTGCTCAAATACAACAACGTTCCATGAGTTCTAAATCCCCTAGAGTACATACAAAGGGATAGTACTGAAGGGCTTGTGCAAGGAAGTCTTAGGCAAGAAATGATGGACTTCCAATTCCAATCCACAATATTCTCGAATTTGCCAACAACACACCACCAAACCTCTTTGGAAAAGAAGCAGTCAAAAAATAAATGGATTGAGTCTTCAAAAAAAACCCCACACAATTGACATCTGCGTGGTACAATAAAGCCCATTTCAATCCAATTTTCCCAAATCAAAATGAAGTTGAAAAAGGCCATCCAAAAGAAGTATTTGAGCTTCACATGAGCTACTCATTTCCACATCAGAATAGTCGAAATCCTCAAAAGATCTTGCTAGAGAAGACTTGATAAAATTCTTTAACAACAATATATCTATTCACATACCTTTAGCTATCACATCACACAACCTTATTAAAAATATATATTTTAGTGTTGATGTAGGTCAATTAAACCCATAACCCTACTTAAGAAAAGCTATGGCAACTTGGCAAAGTTAATATATAGATTCTAGATTGGGCTTGAGATTACAGCCTATAGATTAACAAGACAGTTTGAGAAATTGGCAATTGCGAAAACCAAAACAAGAGGTGGTGGTGGGGAAGCTCGAATGAAAGGTGGTTCCGGGGCCAAATTTCTCATCCTCGTCTCTATGGAAGCCCTCGATATAGGATTCATGTTCTCATCCTCAGCATTATGGAAGCCCTTAATATAGTATTCATGAAATTTATCATAGAAGGGGATTTGACAATTGTGATTGGCATTCTTGACTTGAAATTCAAAATATTATTGTGGAAAGCTGCTTTCCACATAATGTGTTGGGAAAAAGTCATCCAATACATTGAGGAGTGCACACTTGTACAAGTTAAAAGAGTATCCTATCAAGTGGTCGACTCGCTGACTAACTGAACCACATCTCCAATATTATTCTTCGTGTCCAGCATCCCCTGGAACACAATATCCTTCAATGTATGAAGGTGGGTTATGCCACTATCATTCATTTGCTACTATTCAACATTTATGAGAGTTCAATTTCTTAAGCTATTGAGCAAGGGTAATTTCAGTATCAATTTTGTTTTTTCCTCCTCATCTTTGTTCGTTTGAAGCTAGTGTGTGCATGACACACTCATGAAGAAAAGTTCGCCTTAGAACCAAGGTTAACATTGACAACAGAGGCTTAGTAGAAGGATCCTTTCAAATATTGAGAGTGTTTTAGCGATTTCATAGCCCAACAAGGCCATTCTGTAAGCTCGTCTCAAGTTTGAAGATAATTGGGAGACCCCAAAGAATTCCTGTGTGACAATTGAGACGTTGTATTTAGCACTCTCAATTTGGGTAGAGGCCTAGAAATAAAGATGAGTGCAACCCTATTAGACGTAAGATTTGAAGAAAAAAATGTTGGCTTATATAGACGAGTGCAACCCTATCAAACACAAGATATGAAGAAAAATGGTGGCTTATGTAGACGAGTGCAACCCTATCAGACAGTTTGGCTTATTTAGTCAACTTTGTTGCCAAGAGAAAGCCCTATGTGTTCATGGAGGAAGAGCCAAATCGACCAAGCACAAAAACGCGCCACCCAGGTGTATGAACTCATTACAGGTTCTTGCGAGAGAGAAATTGAATGCATGATCTTCATAGACAAGGCCCATCAAGAGATAGTGCGAGGATGGAAGTAGTTGTGTTGAATAGGAGTGTGTTGTAATGGAAGTAGTTTCGCCGAAGATGGTTGTGTGTGAAGGAAAATTTATTGGAGTGGTCTTTAGTGCGATTTTTCGGACATTTTGGTGCTGGAATATGGATTCAGCTCTCTGAAATTTTTTTAGGGCATTTCAATTACACATGAGTTATCCATTAAGTTTGTGATTTCAATTTCGATAATTTCTTGCCAGATTTTATCTGAAATGACGTTTTTGGTGCTGGAATATGGATTCAACACTCCAAAAAACTTCTAGGGCATTTCGATTGTACTTGAGTTACTCGTCAAGCTTGTGATTCAATTTCAATAATTTCTTGCTACGGAAAAACTCACAAGAAAAGCTTCCAAAAAATCAAACTAAAAACAACTCAAACTTTATTTCGTACACATCTCTCCTTTCATTCACGTGTTACTAAAAACCACTAAAATTAGACCTTTTTTAATTTATTTCAATTTAATTTGTTCAAAACTATTTATTTAACAAACATTAATGTTTTACCTGTAATGCATTAATTTCAAACAAACATTAATGTTTTATTTCAAGAAAACATTAATGTTTTACCCATCATGCTTTACTGAAATTAAGAAACAAAAATTACTAGAACATGAAAACAATGTTTTCTCTTGCCTACTAGTGGAACGTAGTTCCCAAGCTACAATGGAAGGATAGATCTTGCATAGCACCATACTTAGAGAACTGATATGCCACTTTAAATTTCACTTCCCGAAGCAAGTGACCCCATTCGATTGCTCGCATCGATGCCACTTGTTAGCTATTCTCTAGACATTTGAGCTTGTTGTCCATCCTCCACAATTTCCATTTGATTCTATAAATTATTTTGAATTTTCCTCCTATCCTCTTCAACAAATGGAGGAGGATACTTGTATTCCAATGCCCTTGGCCTAATATATATTACTTCTAACTATATATTATTTGACCCTAATTATAGCCATAAAAATTATTCATCTGTAACCACCCTCCTCCCACACCTACCTAAGTAACCAATCAACCGGGGTAAACATGTGACAAGAGAGGCCACTATGAAGGGATTCAACCTCCTTGGTGACATTAGGGAAATCGAATCGACAGAACAAATCAACCTTACCTTCCACATTAGCAACAACACTGTGAGAAGACATCTTAGCCACTAAGGCATGCTACCCCTCGGTTCCACTGATATTTTAGATCTCTTGACATCTAGATGCTCTCATGCTATCGGCATGACATCATCTAGGGAGCTATGGACACTCTCACAGGCTTGCAAGCCAGTGTCCATGGACTTTTCCCAACAAACCTATGTCGGCATTCGCAGATTTCAATGCACTTTTGTAGCCCATAATTTCGTCCATTGCAAAGAAATTGTTATAACCTTCAGAATCCAGCAAAGACATGATGACAAGACTACTAAACTAGAAATTAACCTTAGGACTAGGCTTGACCATCCCCAACTGTGACTAACAGTTTTTAAAACACTTGGCATCAATGCAACCTATAGGTCTAGGATACAAGACAAAGCATGAATGACTGAAAAATCTTATGAAACATGACAAGAAGGATAACCACCTTCTCCATTGAATTGTTATAACATCAATTAGGTCTTGCATCCATCAATTTAACAATAACAAGTAAATACATGAGATAACCATGACATGAACGAGTAAATTAACGATGCTTATAGCAAGCAGAAAGCCATGTAAATAACAAATATATAACAACCATTAAATCCACATATAAACAATTGCAAAAACAAGAAAACTTAGATTTCATTAATCATAGGCAAGTTTGACCAGGTTCAGGACTTCCACGTAGCACTCGAGCGTAGACATGGTTGAATCAAATATTTTTTCATCCAATCACCCCCATGGCATATTCCAAGAATGAATGTGGGATCTCATGGATAAACCAATCCCAAAACAACCAAGGGAATCCAGAGGTTAAACCACCTCCACCCTCACCAAACCATGATCACACCAAAACCGTTGCTCGAATCAAAACCAAACCGAACTTGGAATGCCATCCGGAATCCATCACTATCATTGAGGAATTTTTTGTCTCCTTGTCTCTCAGGATTTACCACAATCAAATCACGATTTACTAGGCCCTAACTCGAGACCAGTATCTTAGGCTTTATCATAATCCAAACCCATATCACCAGGGCCTAAATTGAGAATTCTCCATTAGGCTTTACTGTGTATCTTTCCACAATCGACCAAGGCATTCCTAGCCCTCTGGGAATGAACTTTGAGACCACCTATTCCATGGATTCTGAAATTCGTTTGGCAAACCAAAGCTCAGAACTAAGATAAACATCCCAACATACCATGGCATCTCGATAAAGACTGGACTAGGTTGAAAACCATTGTCATAACCCTGAAAAATTATGCGACTGACAATAAGAGAACCATACACCAACATGCAAAGCCATGCATGTCAAAACCAGCTAGGAAATCAAACATGCAATATGTGACATGCAAGTATTCCTACAGAAGTTGTTGATCTTTCTCTTCTGATGCAGGTGCATCTAACCAAGGGTTGAATGTTTACTAAACAAGTTAGTTTCATAAATTAGGATTTAATTATTTATTGTATTTTCGTATAGTTTTATGAGAGAATTAGAATTATTGTAAATATGAGAAGGTTTGAGAGAATTTTCGAAGAATTGAGAGATTTGTGGATTATTTGGATATTATCTAGAGATAAGGGATTAAGTGAGAGATTTTATGGATCATGAGAGATATTTTGTGGAGTTAGTTTAGGATCTAGAACTTACTTTAGGTTCAGATCCATTGGTATAAATTTAGGTGAGCCCATGAGGTATGTAAGTAGGTGTGACAGTGGGGAATGAGATGCCAATGACGAGGCCACTAGTGCACATGTAAATATTGTCTTTTATTATTAATTATTTCTGAGATTTTATATGCATTCTATGTGTGTTAGTTTTAGTTTTATGTGTCTTTAATTATTAATTTGCAGGCCCCTATGGTCTGTTATGTCATTTTGGTATTATAGGTTGGATGGACGGACATTGTTATGTGTGAAGAATTTGTGCATAAGTTACCATGGAAAATTTGGGGTAGTTGGGAAAAAATGTTGTGCATTCTTTTGCATTGGATTGTTATATTATTCCATAGAAATTAAGGTGGGAGTGTTTGTTATGTAGAACAAGGAGAGTGTAGGAGTATGTTGGAAGCTACTAGTTCCTTCAATTGAGTGTATGGGAGGACTATTTGAAGGCTTACAAATGGTTGCAAAAATGTGTTAGCAATGAGCACGTGTCCCTGAGGACCATGGAATGCGGTCTAGAAAAGGTGAAAAGACATGCATGTGGATCATGGCAAACACTTTGAGAGAGGTGAAAAGATCAACGTAGAAGAGAATGGACTATCGAAATCAAGGCAGAAGAAATTATGATCTTGTTGATGTAGACATGGTCGAAAAGGACTGAAAAAAAATAAATTCAATACTTGCTCCACCACGATCTTGATATATGCAAAAAGTGAGCCTGAGGCCACATTCCAAGGTGAATTATTCAATATTTATATTTTTCTATGTGTATGATGTTGCACTGTTATCGTTTTGGGAGCCAACAAATTTATATTGCAATAAATTAATGGTTTTATTTTTTTCTTATCTAAATATATTTATATCTCTGTTTTTTATTTTCCACAAGAAATCCTCTACTTGATTTGTGTGTTATGCTCTGACCGATACCTTGTGCAATAACATTACGATTTCAGTATGGAGTGGATTGATGGATAAATGATGCATAAAGTTATTGTTTAAAGAAACAACACATGAATGGAGATTGTTTGTTTTGAAGCGAGCACTGAGTTGGAGGGTTCAGGTGAATCCTACAGAGAGTCAAGATATTTGTTGAGCTCAGAGTGTAGTGTTGTGTTGAGTGGCTTATTGAAAACTGTGTCGATTTCAAGGTTTCCTTCCAGCTTTGTGAGGTATGATTATGAGAGGCCGACAGCTAGAAGATTGCATTATATTTCCAGATCTTCTTACTGAATTTCAGATCACCCTATTTACTACATTGGATTGCCGAATATGCATGATATGTCGCATCTGATCCCACATGGTGATATCGAATCTCTAGATTAGATCTGCATTCAAGTTTTAATTAATATCGATTATTTGGACTCCTGCATAGTGCATGGAACTTTTGCAAGCTTGGCTTGTGAACGAATTTTTTTTTTTTTCAATCTATTACTATCTTTGTATAGTTGACGTGATATTTTGGTATCAGTGGTGTTTTACATTCAACCCTTTCCGATGTATTGTTTCCTTCCACAATATTTGGCTACTAGAAAATCAAGACACGGGATATGGTAGATATCTCTACATACATCAATATTGAACCACAGTGCTGATCGCGATGGGATGTCGCCATGCCATTTAACCAACTACCTTTGTATCCAGATTTTTATATGCAGAACCTCATTCATTGGAAAGTCAATCAAAACATTCTACATGAGTGGAACACATTCAACTGAGGTTTGAATTAAAATCACCAGTGGTGGTTAAATATTTCCCGACTGTCACACCTAGGTTCCATGAATTTACCCTAAAATTGCAATTGAATTTACCCTAAAATTGTGATTGCAGTAGAATTTTGAACATAAGTGGTGGAAGCAAGTGCATTTTATTATTCGTAGATGGCCAAGTGAGTTGATATCTGCCATCATTTATTCGCAAAGATTCATGGCATATAGCATTGGGAATCAGCCATGTAACTACTGAATAACCATAGCGTTGGGAATAATTGGCTTTACATTGCATTCAAAGATATTAAACAGAAAAATCAAACTCATACCTCTCACCTGTACTTTTATAAAGGATTATTTTAAAGGGACTGCTATGAGAGATTATTTTAATCTAGCAGAGATAGTGAGTGGAGTGGAAAATTTACATTATTTTAAAGGTCAAATCACTTTCAGGTGAATACATAAAGTTATGGGATGTATATAAGATCATTTCAAAAAGTGACCATACAATAAATCTTTTGAGAGATAAGGCTGGTTATAAAAGATAAGGCTGGTTATAAAAAGTATTTTTAAATATTTGTAATATTAATGGAGATATAAGGTATCACGGAGTAATAAGTGGATGATTTGAGAAGAAATATTTTTAACACAAAGGTACATGATTGTATCTAACACGCAAGCTCTATTGACGTAAAAGTTGATTTGAAATTAGAATTCTAGGGTTAAAGAGTCAAAAGTGCATTGATTTTGAGTCATTTAATATAATGGGGGCATGATCGGTGGAACCCAACGCCCGAAAGTTTGGTCAATGTACTGTAAAGACAAGAGATATTGCAGTAGTTTGCAACGAAGGAAACATAGTACAAAGGAGTGCTTAGAAGGAAGCATATTACAAAGGAGTAACTTGGTAAAGTGTTAGTTCAATTGCAGGTTATAGTGAACAAGGTGAAGTTTTTGAATGAAGGAGATGAAGGTGACTATGGATAGTCATTAGCAAAATTCAGAGAAAAGCCACAACAATGCCATAGTAGTTGTCGTACATGATGACTAGTTTGAGAAAGAGATCGTTGAGATGAAGGAATGAATTGACGTGTTGATGGAGCTATTACAAAGTCAGAAACATGGTTGGATAACGAAGAAGGTCGTTGGATGGCCAATCAAGCAGTTGATTGCAAGGAGATGGAATATCAAGTTGAAAGTTTTGTTAAGAGAAGTGGAAAAACTCCAGATAATTGAGATGAATGTATGCATTTGTGAACCATAACAAAGAGTGTTGATTAGTGAGGATGGTGATGATGTTGAAATAAAGTTTGTTGATATCAAACTAGGTTCGATTCCTAGAGATGGCACCACAATCTGTTTATAAGATTTGCATATGATGATTGAATCATCGATGGAAGATAACAATTATGTTGGTTTTAAATGTGAAAATTGGTGTGTGGATGCAGTGTGTGTTCCAAATGATGGAAAAGAAACTAATTTTGTCTCATGTAGGGATGAAGACCACTCTCTTGAAATGACTTCTGAAAGAGACTGTAAAATGGTTATTAAATGTGAATAAGAACTACAATTGCTAAAAAAGATGTTGATGGAACCTGAATATAAGAAAGTTGCAAATGAAGAAGAGAATTTCTCAAACATTATTAATAGTGAAAATGTCGAACGTGAATGTAATTTGCAATTTAATGTTAAAGATGATGAAATGATATTTATAGTTAGTAACAATAAATTTCAAACAGAAACTAGATTAGATATTGAAATTGAAGAATTAAAGAAACTGATGGAAAAAAGTACACAAACCAAGTCATTCTGACATGAAGTAGAAGGACAACAACATGATACATTTTACGACACAAATATACATCAAAATAGTAGGAGGAGAATTACAACATAAAGTTTGGAACCCTCGAAGACAAAAAACGACAACAATAGAATGAAAACAATATGAAAAAGCAATTGATTAGTGACAGACTAAAGTTTGGAATCTGGGATGAATTTAATCAGTTTGGGAAGATATGTGGTCGGGAGACCATGATTTTATTTTACTTGGGGAGTCTCATGGTAGTGAATTTAACCTAGGGTTGAATGTTTATTAAAGAAGTTAGCTTCCTAAATTAGGATTTAATTATGTATTGTATGTTCCTATAGTTTTAGGAGAGAATTAGAATTATTGCAAATAGGAGAAGGTTTGAGAGTATTTTGAAAGAATTGAAATATTTGTGGGTTAGTTGGATATTATCTAGAGATATGTGATTAAGTGAGATATTTTATGGATCATGAGAGATATTTTGGGAGTTAGTTTATTATCTAGAACCTACTTTGGGTTCAGATCCATTTGTATAAATCTAGGTGAGCCTATGGGGCATGTAAGTAGGTGTGAGAGTGAGGAATGAGAGGCCAATGACTAGGCCAATAGTTCTCTTGCAAATATTTTTTTTATTATTAATTATTTCTAAGATTTTATAATCATTCTTTGTGTGTCAGTTTTGTTGGCAACGTTATACCCATCTCATTATATGTAGTCAGTGATTGAGTGATGTAAAAAGCATGTTTCTTTCAAGAGATAGTGGCATTACTATCCGGTTTGAGAAGCTCCCAATTTCATTATCTGATTAAGTCATTGGCCATGGAATTGATATGACATTGGAAAATTTGTAGGATAATTCGATCCCAACCAACCATCTACAACCCACGAGCCCAGCTGAGACACCAAAACTAAAATAATCCCCAACCCCAGAGCAAAAATTTCGAAATTCTTCAGCGCCACTTTAAACCCAGACAGCACAAGGCCCCAACACCATACCCGCTGATCCCTTACGATGTTCTATGAGACAAACTCATAATAAATCTCTATATTTCTTTATCTCTGTTAATGACAAGATCAACCTTCCTAGAAATTTAAAACAAAATAAAGCCATATGTTTTGAAGTTTTGAAATTTAGTATCACCAGATGCAATGTCCACCATTTTGTCCCCTTGCCTGAGCTTCTCCACTTAAGATATCACTCTAGACTTTAAAAATTTTGCTCCATAGAGACTATTGTTGATTGCCTTAGATCTCTCACTACTCTGTGGAACCTCCCTCTTATACGGATTTGTTGGAAAAGTGGAGCAGGAAAGACAAAAAGTTCACACACACATAATAACATGAGTTGCAACTCTTTTATTGATCACACAAACTTGTTGATTACAATGAATCTGATGATGGGTATTTAACTTTTTGGATTACCAACTCACTCAAACTAACTTTGACATGCAACTACACACTAAATTTAACTTTTCCAAATATAGATTGAACTCAACTTGAATCGCACTTAACTCAATTAAATGACACTCTAAATTTGGACTAATCTTAACTCAAAATAACTTTGACATGCAACCACACACTAAATTTGACTTTTCAAAATATAGACTAAACTCAATGTGACTCACACTTAACTTAGTTAACTCACTCTCTAAAACTGGACTCTACTTAACTTATCATAACTCTTCAGGTATCACTCAACGTGGATCTTTCCATATCTTCATCTGGGAGTAGTTACCATTTCCAACATGCTTCGAAAAGATGAATCTCTATTTATTCGGGGGAATCTCCTACTCAACTTAAATATTTTCTTTCACATTATCAATAGTATCAAGAGCATCCAACTTCCAAATGGAGTGTATTGTCAATTAAGATTTTCATAAAGATTTGCATTCCACCTCTCAAACAAAGGAAAAGGTGAAAAGTATATTCCTTATGGATGCCATAATGAGATGAAGGTTTTCATAAAGATTTGCATTCCACCTCTCAAATGGAGGAAAAGGTGAATGGTAGATTCCTTATGGATTTTGTAATCATAAGAGTTAATCCATCCTCAAGTCCATCTTTAGTTTTCTTTCTGGCAAAGATCAAGCTCTATTGATATCTTGGATATTGGCCTACATTATTAATGGTGTCAAACTATCAAATTCCAAGGTAATGGTCCTACCATTCATTTTCTTGACAAAGATCTACAACCCACAAGGTGCAGAGTAGATTACTTATGAATATTATTAATATAATTTTGAAAAGAGATATATATGCACATTCATATCATTGAAAATGTTTCAAACTTACACGTGTTCCATATATCTAATGGAGAGATTGAGTGGATAAAAATCCAAGAATGTTGACATAAGAAATTTCATGTAAAATGTTTAACATAAAATGGGTGCAAAAATTCAAGAATATTGACATAAGACACTGGATGTAATTTTTTTAACATAAAATGGGTACAAAAGAGAAGCACGCAATGAATTCTAAAACAATCAACTAAGATACCCTGCATAATACAAGGGACAATTCTCCATACTGAAAGAGGCCATGAACTTAATATGTTACGGTAAACCCCGAAAACAAAATTCTCAAATTAGAAAAAGGGCAAGGAAATTTAAAGGCATACATACAGAAGAAGAAAGTGGAAGTGTCCATGAACCCAAGATTTCTAACACTTAAAATGTTTATATGACTTCATTAATGATGAAGAAAAGAAAGAGTGATGTATATGACTTCATTAATGATGAAGAAAAGAAAGAGTGATGAATAAAAGAAAGAATTTATGAGATAAAAGATAAATTCGGAAAAACTTATAAAAGCCTCATTTTCTATGAATCACATACTAAAACTTATATGGCTAAGATAAAATTTGTGCCGCCCATTTTTGTAGGTGTAGATAGGGAAATATAATAGGATAATATGGTTGAGTAAATTAAAAAATAAAAATGGAAAGAAAAAATTAGGTTAAGTCTTTTTTATTGTACATAAAATTTTAAACAAAATAATAACAAAAATATTTACATATTTTTAACAAAATGATAATAAAAATATTTACATGTTTATAACTTGTTACTACACTATATAAAAAATACTATGAAAAAAATTATATAATATATATTAAATATTAATATATATAAAAATATTAAATATAATGTAATGAATAATAAAATATAAAAAAGTCATAATGGGATAATAAACTATTATTATTTAATTATCCCTGAACCTCGTCCTTTTTTTCATATAATGACAATTCCTTTCTTTCCCTTCTCCAAAAAGGCTTGATGTTATATTATTATTAATATCTAACTCACATGTATATCATTGTTGGACGTTCCTATCCTAGGATGAAAAGTAAATTATTATAACATAAAATAATATAAACTAACGATCATCTCCTTAGGATACCATGTATTTTGCAGTTAGCAATATCTGTAGTCGTTGGTGCGAAATTAAAATCCTTTTATATGGCCATCCATATTATATATCATGAATCAGATTTACTTGTTTTTCCCATATGGGTTTTCATTCAGAATGCAACAAAACTATATGTGGATGTGGCTGAATCATCAAATTGATTGTTAAAGCATATTTAATAAAACATGGTTTTTAAACTCCCATTATAGAAGCATATTATCATAAAATACATAATGAAATTTCCCTGAATCGGCTACATTGATCAAGGTAACACAATTTTTACTCATAATAATTTGCTGTTGCATACTTCCGCATTCAGAAAATCACCAATCATACATTACATAATGATATCTTTCTGAATCAAGTACATTGATCAAGCTAGCGCAAAGTTTGCTTCAGTTGTGGCATACTTCCGCGTTCAGAATATCACCCCCATCCTGCATATACAGTATTCCTATGTTAAGTTTAACGAAATCAAAGCAATTGAAAGCAAAAAAATGCAGTTATTCCTATGAATAGAAGGTTTGATAAATGGACAACAATTTTATAGAGGCTTGAAATCCTCTCATTGACAAGTTACTTGCCTGGAATCTTGCATAATTTAGCAAATCAGTTGATATTGTTTTTATTTTGTTGATAAATTTTTTATTCATATAAATAGAAGCTATAATTAATGGGCAAGAATTGTCTACGGATCCGAAATCCTGTAAACAACAAGTTCCTTGCCTTGAACCATGCATATTTTCTTAAATTTTAGGGTAGGGAACTTGTCACTTCAAGTACGACTACAATGAAAAAGGCATTCAATTGAAAATAGTTCGTAATGGAACACATGGAGGTATATAGTTATCGGTGTGTATGATAAGATTTGCAGTAATGTAATCCATAAAAAATCAAAATGAATAGCAGCTAGTTCTATAGCATACATGTGAGCATAAATATGAATGTAATTTGGATTCACATTAATACCACTATTTAGCAAGTTTTTTTTTTTTTTTTTCATCCTCATTGGATTTTCTGGTTTTCTTTGATACAAGCGAGACAAATAAATTTTTCGGCTGTGCTGATCATTGTAGAAGAAAGATTATGAATATTGTTAATTAATGTACGAATTTACATTTTCTATAATTGTTAGGAAGTTTTCATGTAACTTGTTACCTAAAACAAGACTTTCTTTAAGAAGATCTCTCATTCTCAAACAACAATCACAACGTTTAGTGTAGCGCAGACACTTTTCTTCAAAATTGCACGGTAAAAAGCTGAAGTATTGTCCAAAAATTCTGAATAACTTCAACATGCAACTTTCGATCCATTTCTCTAATAAAAATGTAAGTTTATGGGTATTAAGGTGGTTAAATACACAAATTCAGAGGTATAACTTAACGAAGTTCAACTTTTTAATTCAATTTTATAATAAAAAAGTGAGTTTATACACAAATTGCAAAGTAAAACTTTTAATGAAGAGTTTGCTGAAAGTATACACAATGGTAAACGCAATGGAGTTTACACTGTACAGTTTTAGACCAAAGAACATAGAAAACCTGCACTATTCTAAATTTAAAGGTTAATGTATGCGCTTAAGTACTTTCAATAAGCAAGAATCCATCCATCATAGAGGGTTAAAAAAAACCGTATCAATTTAAGAAATTGAAGGCACTGAGATTCTCAAACTCCCTGAATTGTTCAATAGATACTGAAATAATGAAAAAGAACCCTTCATTCCAACTTCAGGTTTCACGCCAAAAGACAGAGCGCATGGCGGAGGACAAAGCGCTACCACCGACCTGAAGAGTGTGAGGCAGAGCTGGAGAGTGCCAATAAGCCTAGCAAATATTAATCCAATATATTTCCTGGAAAATAAATAAATAAGATTACCGAAGATTACCTTAAAATTTCATGGCAAACCGGTGGACGTCGCATTAAAAAAAGATTATCGACATTAGTCACAAGGCGTGGCTGAATGGATATTGAATAGTAGAGGAAGTTAACCTCGATTTCCTGAGTTATAAACAAATGTGCATAAAAATAATTAAATTTGAAAGTTATGGTACTCATTGAGTGTGAGTGAAGCAGCGGGAGGCACTTCTCAAGAGCTGAATTCAATGGGTTTGTGAGTGAAGCAGCGGCAGGGATAGGTCAAGAGCTGAATTCACTTAGCAGAGCTCGCACTGAAGACAATAGGTTGCAATTCATCCAATGTCATCGCCGAGGGAAGTGGGTGGTTCCTCTTTGCCTGCATGTGAATCTTAATATAAGGTGTTAGGTTAAATAACCGTGCTTTCCAACTGCTTTGCGATTGAATAGCTAATCTTTTTTTAATCTTCTAACATTTAATCTAATGACACACAAAGATGACAAGTCGTTTTTAGAGGAAAGTGTTTTTTTAATAGGGAAACACCTTATGGCTTCATTAGAAACATTTAATCTAATGACACACAAAGATGACAAGTTGTTTTAGAGGAAAGTGTTTCTCATAGGGAAACACCTTACGGCTTAATTAGAATAATAAGGGTTGAGAGTATTGTAAACTAACTCATAAATATAGATACAAAAGAATTAACTTATTATTAATAGATTCTTCCATTGTTTAAAAATATACAAACAATGGAGAGCATGCTAATTTCCATAGATATTCAAATGTCTTTTATTACTTATGTTATTATCACAAATTTGTTACATGAATGTTTAAAAAAATTATAGCTCCAATATTCCTAGAATTACAATTATAGTCGAACACAAAGATTCATAGAATTGTTGTTAAAGCTACTATTGTTTTATAACATCCAAGTTGGTGATGAAAATAAAACCAATGTTTATGAAAATAGGAAGAAGAGTGTCCTTGAGTGGATTTGAGGATTTCCCATGTGCATAATTGAAAATCCAATCTTTCTTTGGATAGCCTATCCATTAACTTGTTTTTGCCAGCCTATATGCATGAAAAAAAGAGATGGGAATAAATTAATTGAAAATTTTGTACATCAAAAAATAATGTTTGGAGAGAGTAATTTATCAGGTTGAAGTCTCGTTTCGTTCACTCACTGAATATGTTGAGTGTCCAAAGATTTGAATCTCTCTAACTCCTTCTTGAGCTAGCATTATAACCAAACTGAGAGGTATAAATTTACAACATTTGTTTATTTGAAGGTAAATTCCATATTTTAATGAGGTGTTATGGATTGGGGAAAAAATAAAATTCCCCTTTCCCCACCTCTATTAGCAGTTCATTATGATGCTCCATGGGAAAGACCGGAAGGATTTCTTGGTCTATGAGTCCTACTACAAATTGTTTGTGAGGAATATTTGAGATTTTAAGGGAAGCATTAAAGATTTGTATAATTTTGGTGGCACATTTGAGAGGGATAGTGCCCACACCCTCGAAAGTATTAGGATTTTGAGCCACTATATTTTCTAAGCATAAGTGATAGGGAGAGCATTGCAACTTTATTTCTCCTTACTCCAACATCATATTCTAAAAGGTTCTTCCATTTTATTCCATTTACAAGTATTATGACAACCTAATAGTTCCTCTATCTCTTCTTGTATTTGTTTCAAGTATGGGAAATATACGATGAGATAAAAATTAGATTCTATATAATATTCATAGAGAAAATATTTTCCAGAGATTTCAAATCTTAATTTCTATACAATGTCTTGAGTTAAAGTTTTAATATTCAAAAGTACCCACATGAATATTTTGTATTTACTTAAAAATTTAAACCTCCATATTAGTTTCCCCCACTAGGTTGGTGGGTTTTCTTTACCTTTTATTGAAGAGAATTATAATTGAGATTTGGCTTCTATCACATAGAAGGGTTTAGTGAACAATTAATCTCACCTTATTGTTCAGTCAAAATGATAAATAACTTACTAATGCTATCAATATAGACCTCCCAACTATCCTCATTCTCTTCCATGAGACATTTTTCCTTGGAAGTGAGCCATTTTTCTTTTGGTTTCCTATCAAAGGCTCCCATTGCAATGAGCCTTAAAGTGTAATAGAATTAAAATTTGAGATCATATGTGAGTGAGGATAACAATTTGAAAGAGTCTTTTCTCTAAATCCATTATCTTCATTCCTACCTAAGCATTATCTCCCTTCCCAACATACCATACTAGCCATTTTCCAATAATTTGTATTCCTAACCCAATTATCCATAGAAATCGGGGATACGTACTTATCTTTGATGACACACACCTAGAAGTATCCAAAAGGTTAATTTATAATAACTAGTATATGAAGTTGAAAATGTTTTCGAGACCCCAACTGCCTCATTATTTTGAAATTGGATTTTTTTTCTCTAGGATACTCTAACCACCCCTCTCTCTCTCTTACATAAATGAAATGATAAAATAAATACTTGATCCACTCTAAGACACATTATGGGATTTGGAAACTGGATTACCAAGTAGACTAGGACATCCTTGAGGATTAAATTAATTGGAATCAATATTCCTCCATGGGAAATCCATTTATTCACTAGCTATTGATTCTTTTCTCAACCTTCATAATTAGCCACTCATAATCACCGCTGTAGAAAAATATTGGACCTTAAATTAAAACCTACATATTTGAAACTAGCATAAATATTCATTATACGAAAGGAAAAAAGCAAGGAGATATATAATTTAGTTTTCTTCAAATAACCCCATAAAGAAATAATTGATATGGTTAGAATGATATTTGGATGAGTGGTTAGATAGAAGAAATATATAATTTCTTTCATATCAAGAATTATTTTGGTGTCATTCTAAAAAATAATGATATCATCTTGAAAAATTAAATAATAAATGATGTGCAAGAGTTTTCTATGAGAATATTTTTGAAGTTTCCACTTGTTTAGGATGCCTTAATGAGTCTATTGAACCAGAAGAAAGCGAAGTGAGAATAGTGAAAATACATACCTAATTATACTTTGTAGTTTGAAGAAGGGTTAGGGGAGTGGGCCTGAGGGTGTGGATGATTCCATCAACATGAATTTTGAAAAATGATTTGTAAATCTTTATACCTATAATAAAAACTAATGATTGAATCCAATGTGGATGAGGTTTAGCCTTAAGAAAATAAAACTCACTTTGTTAAGATCTTGTTGAATATATACATTTATAGTCATTACCTTTAAATTTTTAGTCTTTGTCAAGCATAAAACATCTTGAGAAACATGCACTACCTCATACATTTGCTTCCCTTATATGAAGTTGAAATTCTTAGGAGGGAAGTGACGATAAAGGATATATTTGATCTTACTTGAGATAATTCTCTAGATTGTTTGTAAATGAAATTTCATAAGGGGATTGGGTGAGGGTTTTCATAAAAATATGGGTTATAAAACTTTGGAATAAGTTTTGTAACGATAGTATTGATGGTTACCAAAATTTATCTTAGAAATGTTGAGACATCCATGACTCTTTAAGATATTATTTAATAAAATCATAATGAAAAATATAGTTTTATAGGGACACCACCTTTCTTAAGACTTTTGTCCTTTGAGAATATTTTGAGAGTTCCAAAAAGCTCCTTATTCCCATCACCTCCATAAAATCTTGATTATCCTCTAGTTTGATGAATACATGGAAGAAGCTAAATCAATGGATAATTTATATTATACTTACACAAGAATCATGTTTGAGTAGGGATTGAAAGAAATGCGTCGTTTTAAAGGTGATTTAAAAGAAACCCATGAGTCATATCCTAAGATCCACTCCCTTTCTCAATATTCAATTATGTTTTCCATATAGTTGGAAGATATATGGAAACATTTTGTATTATCATCACTTTCCTAAAGCCATATTTCCCTACTATTTAGACACCATTGTTTCTCTTTGTAACAATACATTTCTCTTGTTTTTCTCTCACGATAGATTTTCATAGTTTATTGACTTTTATTCAAAAACCTAAACCCACCCCTAATATATCTAGAGGATAAAAAAAAAAAACAACCTTATTTGAATATCTATGATTATACTTTTTTTCTACCTAGGCCATAGGATTACCACCTACTTGAAAATTTTCAAGTTTTGGCAGAATTGGATAGTTGTTGATTCATTAGTAGAGTTTTCAAAGGATTTCCAATAATATTTGATTTTTCTCACAATGTCCTCTTCCATCAACCATTCACGGTTTATTTCAAAAGGGTTGAATGACTTCCTTTAGGTAGGTGTAATCACAATAATAATTGGATTTTGATCAAATATCACCCGCCCTCACAATGCTAATCGAAAGCCTCTACCAAATTTTGTTTCCTCGTTAAGGAAATCTTTAAAAGGAAAAATATAATCTAACCTATTTGTAATTGTTTCTTTACCATTATTCGTATTGGTCCAATTTTGAGTGAATTTTTAGGGTTATATATCCAACAATCCTTCCCATCAAATTAATTATGAAGAAATTAGATCAACGAGTAGCATGGGTCACTGACCCATACATTTTGTATGCACTAAGGCAGAAGTTCTAGTCTACTCTAGCCATCACTATTCCTTTATGAACCCAAAGGTTGTTAAAAAAAAAATTATAGTATTCCTTCCACATAGAGAGAGGAGAATAAATAGTCAAGAAAGAAATTTCTTTCCAAATATATAAAGAAAGGACAGAGAGCCATATCTAGGATGAAAAATAAAAGGTGTAAGAATATAAGAATAATCTCATGTTCCACCCCAATATCTTCACCCCATATCTTCCTAAAGCTTCAATAAAGATGAAATTTCACCTCATTAAGGACTTGGATAAATATTGAACTACATTATCCTCATCTATCATCTTGTAAGAAGACAATAAAAGTAATATGAATCTTGATTAACCTTTTCATAGCTAATTTATTTGAGGAATTAACTAGTCCTCTATAATTGAGGATTAGGAATATGAACTGGAAATGTGGCTAGAAGAATTTTATCTAAGCGACCTAATCAAATATTCCTTTTGTACACTTATAACATTATAATTTTCTTATTTTTTAGTTCAAGAAAGGAAATATTTTCTAATGCTCTATATTGCATTGGATCCTTTCTCTTGTAGGGGTTTTGAGATTATCTCCATCCTTCCTAATACTTGACCAATGGACTTAAGTCTTAGTTTGTATTTGATACCATCAAAGGTTTTGTGATCACCTATAATTTCTTATTCCAACATCTTCTTAAGGGATGTGATGATGAACTTTGGAGTTTTTTTCTTAACATACACCCCCAACCCTATCCATTGAAAGTACTCAGATAAGGGGGTTATGAAATGTGATCCTTATGAAGCTAGGTAAGAAATAAATAGGTTGATCAAAGAATTCATTCTCTAATTCTATTTTACAAGACCTAAAAATAACTTCATTAGAATTATTTTCAAACATAGTGAAAGGTTGGACTTTGGATATGAATGACGTGATGCTCGTGATAAAGGGTTTGCACCTCATTTTCTATTGTGGTAGACACATAATTTCCTTTAGATGAGGTTTTCTATGAAATCTAAAAGGGAACCTTGTTTCGAGGATATTGGGCTAAGTATTTTTTGCATTAATAATATTTACAAATTCACATTTTATTTTTGGCCTGGAGAGGAAAATTCCCAGATAGATACACATATTCAAGAAATAGGCCACATTTAAAAGGGATCCCTTAATAGTTGAGGAATTGAAAGTAAAATTGGTGATCCTTATGTATTATAACAGAATCAAACAAACCTTATTATATTTTAAGTCCCACTAGAATCGTAGCCATATTGATATAGCTAAAGTCATGAAAAAAGCTATAAACTTCATCGGAAAAACTTTAATGTTTTCCAATTCCTTTAAAAACCTATTGAAGACACAAAAATGAAACTAAAGTAAACTTAATGTGTGATGAATGGGCTTTAAAATCTAGATGTGATTCCGTAAGATATAGGACACACAAACCCCACCTCCTCCTTTTTTGGAGGAGATTTTCAATATCCTCTATATCACTAATGTACAAACAAGATATTAAACCTCATCATAAAACATAACATACTGTGGGTATCTAATCACGGAACCAAGATTTTATGGAATATATAAATTAAGGCAGCACCCCCAACCCTAATATTTTTTCTTGAAAAATAATTAACTAACATACAGTCCTTTAGTTTCATTATCTCATGTATCTTGATATTGTTAGCAAGTTCATAATTAACAATCTTCAATTTTTGTTTAACGAATTTCATTTTTTCATAAGAGTTACTTGGTCATATTGGACCTAATCATTCTTGATCTAAATCCTTGAGGCAAAAGAATGGTACGCTACACATGAGGTCAAAATTAACATGTTAGTAATGAATCTGTGATCTTGAGTAAATATTTGATTAGTGTTCCTTCCACCAAACTCAAGGTGGAGGAAACTAAATATCAAATCATGGGAATTAGGTCAAGTCAAGTGAATGCATGGGTAAATTACCATACAAAAGGATTGATAGACATGTGTATTAAGAAATATCCCCCTAGGGCTTGTTGTGCCTTGCAAACAACCCCCCATTTCATATTTATTTTTATTCACAAAGCCATTAAAATGTGAAATGGGTCCCTCTTAAAATAAAATTGATGTCAAAACTCTTACTTTGTAAAAGTCCAACAAATCAAAGGAGCGCTTTATAAACTTAACCTCAAAAGCAATATCTCTTTAAAAAATTGGAAGTAAAGCAAATATGTGTTTATTGCGATAAAGCGATCGCAAGATCGCATATCGCAATAACATAAAGGATGCACTAAGCAATCAAAAGGCTCCCCCCCCCCCGACGCGATAAAGCTATCGGCGATCGGCGATCGGCAAAATTCCTTGTGCACCACTTTCACGCCCCTCGTTAAAGTCCCGACCCGATAAAGCTATCGGTGATATCGGCGATCGGCAATTCCCTTATGCACCACTATCGCGCTCCTCGTTAAAGCCCCGACCCGATAAAGCTATCGGCGATATCGGCGATCGGCAATCCCCTTTGTATCGTGAGCATTGTACATATGCCTTTCGCCGATGGGATATCGGCGATCGGCGATCGACGGCTTCCCCTGTTGAACCCTTAATGCGCATAGGCCTTTCGCCGACGCGATATCGGCGATCGGAGATCGACAATATTCAAAGTATTGTTAAAACTACTCTCACGCCCCTGCCCGATCCGATGCGATAAGGCACAGTTCTCAATGAAAAGCCGTTAAAGTGATTGGAAAGCCGGAGTTAATGACAATTAAGGCATAATCATTCCCGCTCGGCCGCCAGTATGCCCATTGCATGATTTTAAAGATCTTTCGGCAAATATTGCACTAATGAGCATTTATAATGTGGCAGGTCTTATACGGTCCCTTAATGAATCCATCCCCTCAGATCTGCCTATAGATCGTATCCGCACTGTTTTAATAAAGACAAAGTATATCGACGTTCTTCTTTCTATTTTACTATCAGTTGTGAGTTTCATTGTTATCTCAGTGTTACGCCAAAACCACCTCTCTGTGCAGAATACATATTTTCGAAGCAACTCACGCATAATGGGTAAAAAGCAGAAGAAGGTTGCAGGCGTTATTGATTCACCAGCTGCGCCACAACTAATAGTAAACAGCAAAAAAGGTTTGATATCAGATACAACGTGCGCGGGCCTGGCCAGAACAACTTGGCAAGGAACTTATGTTTTGCTAGAGGCCGAGAAACCTGAGGAGGTGGTAGAACAAGCTACTGCAGATTCATCCAAGAAATCAGAGTGCACTCTCAAAGACTTGGCCGACTCCTTCCTACATAGGATAGCAGCAAGAGAGAAAATGCTTCCATACACCGATGTTATCAAGTGGGCAATTGAAGAAATTCCTATCAAAGACAGAACTTTCGTCGCAAAAGATGGAAGGATTTTTGGGTCCTTCAAGCTAGAAAATCTGAGGCAAATGTATCATTTGCCTATGCCAGAGAAAGTCTACAATAGCGCATTTCTGGAGAAGTTCGCAAGTGAGAATGAAATTGAGTCTGAACCTATCAAAGATTGGAGGCAGAATCCAAGTAAGCACAAGCATGAATCCTCCGGTAAGTACTCAGTCAACTCCTTGTGTTCACCTTATTGCTATGCTGCTATAATGATGTGTAGATTATGGGGTCTGCATGATTCTGCCATTTTTACTATCGAAATGGTTCCCGTCATGGAGGTGGTAGTCAACAGTTGGATTATGGATTGGGCCACTATCCTTTCGGATAAGCTTGCCCTTGCTGGTAGTGAATTTAGGAATCAGACCAGAATTAGCGAGAGAATAATTCCTCCGTTCTATTATAGCGCTTATATTTTAGATACATTGTGCTTTAATTCTAAATTCCCCATTCTCGGTTGGAGGTGGACCGCACAGGACCCCTCCCCCATCCATATTTACCATCGCAAGATGTGTAAATCGTCTCATAAGAATCACTTGTACCATATTTGTAACGGTTTCATGATTCCTGTCTATTATGCCATTTTTGATAAGCCTATTCCAAGGATTTCCTACCTAGCCTCTTTTGACTTGCCAGTCGTGGGAAGTTGATTTGGGGAAGAGTATTTTACTTATGTTAGATTCTATGGCAGTCAAGCCAATCCCCATGTCCTTCCCTTGTTGTTCGTGACAAACTGTTAGCCAGAGAAATTTCCTACCAACTTACAACTAAGAGTACCACACAGACTCTTAGGCTAAAGCAGAAAAGAGGCTGGCCTACCTTTCCTCTCAGATGTGGAGTCTTTACCCTGCATGATTTAAAACATTCAGATAAAGAAGCCTTGAAAATTCAAACCCTGAATCTTCCTATAATTCTGAACAGAGCATATGACCCAAACAAATATGCATACGCCGCTCTAGAACATGCCAAATTATCGACATTTGAGCACAAAGAAGATATGTTCGATGATATTTTCGCCTGAGCGGAATCAATTGGTCATGCTAAAGAGCTTGCCAGGACAAGATATAATGACGTAGGGTTATCTGAGTTCAATAAGCTCAGGGAGCAGAGGTTGCAAACTATGTCCCTGGACTTAATAATGCCAAACCAAGCGGCGTCTTCAAGCGAGCCTGGCCAACAACGATAGAAAGAACCCCCTGCTACACTGAAAACCAAAGTCAATGAGCAGGAGGAACAACAGAAGAAAAACCAAGAGGAAAAGCTGAGGAAAGAGCTGGCAGAGCGTTTACGGAAAGAAAAAGAAGAACTCTTAAAAAGAGAGCAAGCAGAACACTTAAGAAAGGAAAAGGAAGATAGACTGAGAAAGGAGCAGGAAGACAACCAGCGAAAGAAACAGGCAGAGATGCAGCAGAAGGAACATGAACGGCAAGAGAAGGAGAAATAAGAACAACTGCTAAAGGAGTCCCAGTCCAAGCTAAATACCACCGATACTATTAAGGGTGTTGTCACAAACCCCGAGCTGCAAAAGGAATGGCAGCATTTTAGTACCATTATCGGTGGAGGAAGGGATTCACAGAATACCGAGACTCCTAAGAGCAGCAGCATATTGAAGGAAGGCTCATCTCAGGCTTTGAGCACAACCACCGGCCCACCCAAAGTTATGAACGTAGAAATAATTCCAAAAGGTCCTAGCGACCAAATCACTCTCCTGGTAGAAGACATTCCTCCACTGAACGTCTTCTACAGCCCTAAGCATAGAGCCGTAGTAAAGCGATCAAGAAAGAGGCAGAGGATTGATCAACCTTCCCTCTTTCCTGAACAATCAATTACGGGCAATGTAGTCTGGAGGGAGAAACACGATCCCTTTGATGACCTGACCAAGTTGTCGCAATATGCAGGAGCTTATTCGGCTGCCACTATCGAAAAGGCATCAGAGGTAACCCTTCTCTTAAAGACGAAGGACCAGGAGATTTTCACACTACAAACGGAATTAGCAGATGTCAGACAAAGGGTAATACAAGCTGAGCAGCAATTAGCAGAACGTCAACAAGAAACAGTGCGTGCAAGCGAACAGCTAGTGGAACAACAGAAAATAAATTCCCAATTGATACAGCAATGGGAGGAGGAGAAACAGAGGATCACTCAGGCAGCCATCCAGAGACAAAGTGAGTTGACAGAGGCGTTGGAGCAAATAAAAGCGGCAAATGAGCAATCATTAAAGGCTAAAGATGAGCATATTGCTCAAATTACAGCGCAGTTAAAAGCTACCAAGGGAGATGCGCAGATAGAAGAATTCAAAAAGGAGGCAATGATAATCAACAAAGCGCTTGTAGCGCAAGTTAAACTCTTGGCGCAATCCCTCTCTCAAGTGGAACCACTCTGTGAGTTAGCTACAACTGTAAGTGAGCAGGTAGAAAAGGCTAGAGATGAATACAATCAAGCCGAAGAAGATATCACAAACTATCTTGAATGGCAAGATTCAAAGTCAGGAAAGGAAGCCAATTTGCCTAGGATACTGGAGGTCCATAAAAATATATTGTTTACAGAATGGAAAACACAAGTATTAAAGGCAGAAAGGGCAGCATCAAGATGTACATTAACTGCTGGTAATTTGGCTGATCTAGTGAATGATACTCTCTATCTAGCCAATATTGTTTCCCAATGCACGCCCGGAAAGATTACTACTGCAAACACATTGGAACAAACATGCTACCCTAATTTAGAGAACAGAGCAAGGTCAATTACCGTGGTTGACACTTTAAACATAGAAGCATATTGGCGGTTCCTAATCAAGCCGCATGAACAACGATCTGCCCTCAAATGCCTAACCGATGTCGTTCAATGGATGATCCCCGATATCCAAGACTCCACCTACGCTGCCCAGCTCAGTTCCAGGCTCAACAAACCTCCTGAAGTTGAGCCAATGTTCACCATCAATCAACTCAGGTTCAAAGGGAAGCAGCCAACAGAGTGATTCATCATCCAGCTCCTTCGATTGCCAGCAAAAATAGCAACAAGAATTTATTGACGTCAGCTTAGTTAGCTTTTCTTTTTTGTAGATATTTAGATTAGTATAGTATTTATAGACCCTTTCATGTATTTAGAAAGGGTCGTAAAATTTTGTAATAAGACTTAACAGACTGAAGTTTGCACTATTGTGCTTCAGCATCTATTCTTTTATGAAACTCGACCACTCACTTTTATTTTAACAGTGCAATTTCTTGATTCAATTGTGCACTACTATCGTTGATTTGAGGAATGTTTATGCGTCAAAGTAGAAGCTATACATAGTGATTCATATCAGGAGTGGCTTGCTATTCAAATGGTATTTCTATCTTTTGTTTGGATTCATTCTGTGTATATTATTTCGCTGTTTAATTATTCCTGCTACTATTAATTGTATGCATGCACAACAACAGGAAATCGTACTCATGCCACTATTGGATGTTTAGATGATATGCCTTATTTTTAATCATGTATGCGTTAATGGTATGAACGTTTAAAGTCTAGTAGCATTGCTTTAATCGCTGTGCCTAACTATTTAGGTACAGCAATCTTGAATGATTTAATATCTATTTTTGAGAATGCAGCCATCTATATAATTGTATTTTTAAGATATAGAACATCAAAAGCTACGCTTTAGAAGTTCAAATAGATTCCCAGGATAGTTTTATTTACCTACATTTCTGTCAATAGTTTTAGTCATCCACCTATCGCTACTGTTATCTACGAAGTATTCATTCAGCCCACTTATCTATTTCTGGGAAACTGGTCCCATTATCCCCAGTCGGAGCCACTACCGCAAATGGAAAAGGAGCTGCACTAAGGTCCGGACCGGGTGGTTTCCCCCAATGTTGTTGCAACAATTTTCGAGGCATCAACAGGGCTTCAAATATATTTGATGTTATACTTACTTGATTTTGATCCAAACTGGGCTTGAATGTTACGTGGTGTTGATGTGACCATATCTAACCTCTTTCCACATGGGAGTTCCAATTGAAAAATCTAACTATTAGCATGATTCGTCGACAATTTACCAGGAATTGCAGTTGTGTCCTCCTCCAAAATCTCAATCCATGTCATCATGGGTGTGTGACACATCTCTGTTTTTCTTTTTAAGGCATGGCTTTTTTTAAACTATTGAAGTATCGTTTAAAGTTAATGACTATGGAAGCTAGGATTTGAACTATTTGATTATGTAATTAAGTTTTATTTTATTAAGTTAATAAATGAGTTGTTTGGGAATATTCATAAAAGGGAGCTTGAGTATCAAAGACTTCTTTCAAATTTATAAAAAAAATTATTGGTAAAGTCCACATGATGGACCTTCCCAAAAAATTATCCAAAAAATCCCAAGGATAAAGTTACTAAATAAATTTGCATAATGGGAGAGAAATATCACGTTAAATACATAGCTCGAGATAAATTCTAAGTTCCTTGAAAATAAAAATAAAGAACATTTGAGGAAAAAGGCATCCTTTCAAGAAAAAGAAAGAGTTTTTTTTAAACAAAAATAGAAAGGCTAGGTAACTAAAGAATGTAGACCATTAAATTAAGATGATGCTAAGGATATAATCTGGTAGGAAGTTTAATAAGAAAACCATAGAGGAATAAAAGAAGGTTGTTTATTCTTGGAGGCAAGAAGGTTTGACATCGGGGGGAATTACTGGTGACAATTGATGATTAAGAAGAATGTGCTTTGTTCCTTATTATTTCCCAAGAAGATAACTATGGTTAGACATATGATAGTTTGTTCTTTACATGTTGAATCCTATGATTGTTTAATGTCATTATGGTGAGGAGCCATATTAAATTATGAATTAAAGAATTCACTATATATGAGACAAGATTTTCATGCATAGATATAGTCATCTTTTAATTTAAATTGTGGTTGTTTTATGTGTACTCTTTATTATGCTGAGATTGATAAGTAAAATAAACCTATCTATTATATTATAAATTGTGATACAAGTTAGAGATTATACCATGCAGTGCGTTAAAGGGAAAAATAAATATTTCTCTTAAACTACACGAGGGAATGAATTACTTTTAATCATTAGCCGATGTATTTTAGACTTGCATATTTTAAAATATTGTTAACTTTACCCAAATAGAAAGATATATACATGTATACATGTGTATATAACATATATCATAGTGAATATTAAAATAGACTTCTATTAATCAAACACAAATGTCTATAAGGAAAAGCCCTCATAGGAAACACGAGTAATTTACCCATACATTATGGGTAAGGAAGTATGGAATATTCTGGTAGATTAAATTGATTATTCCATTTGTTTGCGATTCTAGTAGAGTTGGATATGGGTTACAGTGAAATTATATACATATATAATTGTATCTTTACTCATTCAGCTTTTTGAAAATGGGTATGTATATTAAAATCTAAGAATACTTTTGTAATTCTAGAAACATATGATGATTAGACTATTCATTAATCGATGATATATTATCTCTTTTAAGAATGCAATTGATATATTATCTCTTTTAAGAATGCAATAAAAGGATTTTAAATGCAAAGGAAGAAACCAATGACAAGCTTAGGATCAAAACCCTTAGAGAGCAATTCTATTTCACTTCTATTTGTTACGGTTGAAATATATTACTCATAAGAAATGTGTATAAAAATGGTCATCAACACAGTGTACTCGTATGGTATACTAGGTATTTTTTGAGCTAGTATAAGAAGACCATATGAAATATAATGAACTTATCAACCAAATACATAGGAGATTGAAGACAAGATAAATACCATTATAAATCAAAGTATTATACGTATAAAAATTTAACATGTTCAGTTATCATGTTTCCAGTTCATATTAGTAGAAACAAGCTCCAACCCATATTATGAAACACAAGTAGGAAACTAGAGCAGAGTAAAGAAAAGAGAACGATCGACCTAAATGCAATATGTATAACTTTTAGCCATTGACAAAATGAGGGTTTTTTCTTTATTTTAAATTATCAATACAGTCACAAGGTTTGTCACAAATAAAGTTCATACACCAATTCTAAAATAGAAATAACTATAATTCAAATTTTAAACTATACAAGCCAAAATAGAAATAAAGAGTTATATTCCATCTAGGTCTTATACTTTACAAAAATCAGGAAAACAAGAAACCCTAAAATGGTGTGATGACTTGAGTAATTGTAATTATTTAATTATTGCAAGTTAAATAAACTTAACATGACTATTTAAGTTCTAATATTATTATTTTGATTAAATCTGCATAAAGCAATAATTTTATGGCTTACATGTACTCTCATATGTCAAGTAGTTACGGTAGGAAGTTACGTATCCCTAACTACTTCCAGAAAATTTATTCTTCAAATATAAAGAAGGTAGGGGTACTTGAGATAGGAGAGGAATAGGAATAGGAAAGAAGAGACTAAAGGAAAATCTCTATGTTGATATGTCAGACAGAGTTTATACACTATGTTTGGTGAAGACTAGATGGCGAACTATGTTTGATGGCTAACTATGTTTGGTGGAGATGGCTAACTATGTTTGGTGAAGACCAGATGGCTATGAAAAAGACTGCTAGTTACACTATGTTGGGTGAAGACCAGATGGCTAACTATGTTTGGTGAAGACTAGATGGCGAACTATGTTTGATGGCTAACTATGTTTGGTGAAGACCAGATGGCTATGAAAAAGACGGCTAGTCTTACTACATTACTACATTGAGCAACAACTCAGGGGAAGATTCAAGCTTTGAAGTGAGTCTCAAGGTTAGGAAGAAAATTCAGTAAATTAGAGTTCTTTTGCGCCAAATAGTAGCCTCAAGGTTGGGAAGAAAATTTGGTAGATTATAGTTCTTCTTTGCCAAATAGTTGCCTGTGAATTAATTGCTAGAACAGATAAGTATTCTTTTTACTTTTTGTAAGCTAATTGCATATCAAAGAGAAGTGCTTATGCTAATTGATAACAAGTTCTTGAATATAATTATGTAATAATTGTATGTCTGCAAATAGAAGTGGTTAAGCTGTTAAGTTAAGATATTCTATAATAGAACAAGTATTATGCTCATACTTAATATAACTTGAAACAAATGTTTTATGCTAATAAATGATTAAGTACTTCAACAAAGACAAAAATGAGTGTTTTCTAGCACAAAAATATATAACCATAGTATACATGAAACTTGAAATAGAATTATGGATATTATTAAAAAAATTGATTGAACTTCTAAATTTAGAAGACAAATACCCACCTATAAACTAGAAAAGAATTTGAAGATAATATGTGTATCCTACTAAATAAGAACAACAGAACTTTCCAAAGGCATTCTTCCTCTTCAGTTACCATAGGCAAACCCTTTGGGTTCGAGTAAAACCCAAATTACTAAATACTACCAAAATTAAACCTATGAGTACTTAGACCACGCTCTTTTACTGAAGAAAAAAAAATCATGAAACGATTACAGTGGAAAACACTGAGTGCGAAGAGGCGAACTTCTTTCCACTCATTCATTTAAACAGAAAAGAGAATGGTCTCGGTTGTAAGCCAGACTTAACTAATTTAAAAGATTAAACCAACAACTACAAAAACTGTAAACAGGGTTATTTCCGTAAGAAAAGTCACCCAACTGGAAGTGCATAATAACGCATTAAATAACCAAGGAAAAGTGGCCAAACCGTAAAAGTCGAAATTTACATTTCAGAAGCGTTTAACAGAAAACATGCTCCAAATCTCTGAACAACGTGCATAAAACTCAACAACAGATAATAAAGCAAGAATGCCCCCCTCCTATGATAAATGCCAGATAAACCTCTTTCATTTCCAGTATAAATTATAAGACAAAAATTCATTAAAAACCAAGATAATGTCGAGATAATTCTTCAAATCTAGGAAGAGATTCCAAATATGTGAATTGTGTCCTCAAACGAATAAATGTGGTAATAATTAAATACATTTTTCCCAATTAAATCTTTGCACCATAAATTGACCAAAATTAAAGTTACCAAATTCCGATTCGAATTAGAATTCTGATACCAAAAAAATTCGACCCTATAAAATTGAAAAGCGGAAAATTTTTTGACATTATATATTTTACACATAATAATTTTTTTGTTTAATTTAAATAAACAATCATTATATGAAAATTTATTAAATTTTTCTCTACCAAATATATTTATATTTACTTATTTCTCCTATTTAAAATGTTATTTCCATTTTTTATTTTTTATTATTTTTTTAATATTGGATTTATCTTTTTATTTTCTATTTTTTTATAAGCCTTATCCATTGTAAACTCATTTTATAATTTTTTTTAATGTAGAAGTTACTGTTTTTCTATTTTTTGTATAAAATTTGTGGATTTGAAAGTTTACCATTTTATATCTTTTGTAATTTTTTCTAATATTGATTTATCATTTTTCTATTTTTTTATAGGAGTTATCTATTTAAAACTTAAATTTGTCATTTTATAATTTTTCCTAATATACAAGTCATGGTTTTTGTTTTTTATAACAGTTACCAAAGAATTTACTATTTTATAATATTTTTAAGATAGAAGTTATTTTTTTTTAGCAATTTGTCATTATATAGAAATGATTAACTAATCATCCATTTAACACTGAAATTTCTCCATTTATAATTTTTTCAAATATAAAAATTAGATTTTTTGTTTTTTTATAAAAGTAGTACCAATTTGCAACCAATTTATTATTTCATAATTTTTGTTAAAATAGAAGTTATATTTTTTTCAGTTGCAGTGATATAGAAATTACTTACTCACCTCTCATTTAAAAACAATTGAGTCACATAATGCCTCTATGTATAGGAGCTATTTATATTATTTAATGTCAATGGCAATATTGATTCATTTTTAATAAAATTAATTATTCAATAAAAAATTTACATTTTAATTATGTCTTAAAATAATCTGTTAATAATATATAATGAAATACCAAAATCAAATTAAAACTAAAATTAAAATAATTATTAACCATATTTAACATTTTATAGAGAAGTTTAATAAGAAAATGTCTTTTTATAATATAAGAATTATTGTTTTGATTTTTATTTTATTAAAAAATCGTTTATTTTTTCAATTTTCTAGTTAATCTTCGTATATAAAAGTAAAAAAAATTAAGATTAAACATCGCTGCATTATTCTTATAAAATTTCAATTCCCAAATTTCCACGAGTAACTGAAAAACTCGATTTACTTATTCTATGATTTTATTAAGTAGGGATTTGTCCACGTTCCTATCCATGGTTTCAAACTTTCGCAGAGCCCTAGCTTCACTGTTCTACATTTATTAAGTAGGGATTTGTCAACGTTCCTATCCATGGTTTCAAACTTTCGCAGAGCCCTAGCTTCACTGTTCTACACAGCAGGAACAGCACAGTGGACGCTCGACATCACTGATAGAAAGCTTTGAAGAAAATCGATCACCGCTTGCCCGTACCGAATTGGAAACTGACGAATTATTCGGCGTACCTAACCGAATCAGCGAATTTCCGTATTCTTTTCTGCCGGTACGGCCGAACTTGGTAACTATGACCAAAACCAGCCTGAACGTCTTAGACTAAATATAAACTGAGTATATTAATGCAGGAAACAAATCTCTGCCTCATAGGGCTCACCAAGTCCCAAAACCCGCATCCAAAAAACCTCTGAACTATATTCATGCTACCCGGAGGCAGAATTAAGGGCGAGCCTGCAACCTTGGAACCAACTAGCTGAAGGGGATTTCGTCGTCGCATAACCACCCTTGAGCAGCATGAAGTCTCCTTTGGTACCTTGCAACTACCAGAGCATCAATTAGTAGGGAGGGTGAGTAAACGGTCAGCTTTGGAAACAAAATAAAATAGATAAACGAAAATATCCTATACTTGGTTTGAGATTGAACCCCGATGCGGTGCCTCCATAACAGAATCATCGAAAACCTCCTTCACATTTCTGGCAGCTCAAGCGAAGTATATCACAACCACAACAGAGAAATCCTGAGTATGGCAAGGGTAATTGAACCCAGGGTAAGTGTATGAACCTGTAAGTTTCTGGCGCTGAGCTCGGAACTGGAATACAAAGCCAAAGGCGAAGCGAAATGGCAGATTAGCAAGTCACGAACAAACCTACAAGGTAAGTTAAGCCCCATCACCGGTGGATCAAGCTCAGCGGTGGAGAACCGTAGATGCAAAGGTGCGACAGTCGAGGTGCAGCGAACAACTGGAAAGCTCAATGAATCATCCATAAATCTTGATCCTGCCAACTCACGAAGGGGCAGGATCAACATTAGGATTCCATTAATAATATGGTACTGGGTAGATCTCCATGTCAGTAACCCTATTATGTGTAAACCATTACCATCAAAGGTTGTACGCAACTCAAGACCATATATATATATGTATGTATTCGTGAAGTGTAATGTGTCACGACTGTAATAAATAGATTATAGTTATTCGAACAGTGTAATGTTGGCACATGTAAATATTTTTTTTTTTTTTACATTCTAAATGTTTATTTAGAGATATGACAATTGGGTTCAGAGAATAAACATTCAAAGTTAGACATCCAAATTCATGATTGTTGACCTATGGAATAAAAAAGTTGAAGTCGAATGCAAAACAAGCAGAAGGCCTTGGTCTGAATTTAAGAAGTAAACCATTTCGCTTGGAGATCGTACCTGTTGTTGCCATGGATATAGAGATGATGGATGAGAACTTGGGAAGTTCATTGTATAGATTTATAAAGTAAGAAGTAATGAAAAAAATGAAATGTATAACTGAGAGTGAGAGCGACATTTCATCCTCTCTAGAGTTGTGGGTGTTAGAAGATACACATTAATAGAGTTGTGGGTGTTAGAAGATACACATTAATATTGTATTAGGGTGAAAATCTATAGAAGGAAAAAAGCCACTATCAAAAGCTAATATGATTTATGAGTGAAATTGTTTGAGTTCCTTAGCCATAGATAACCATGGAAAATATATACACAGAATTCTAAGGAAATCCTAGAAAATTGTTCTTCTCTCACTTAAGTATTTAACATAATTAGTTTACTAAGTAGTAAATATAGAGCATATACAAACTCTATTCTAGATTCAAAGAAAAAACAATTAGAAATAGAACCTATGATTGAAATTTTAAAGGGAAGTTTATGCCACAATGGAGAGGAAAGGAAGACGAAGCTTACCAAGTAATTGTCTTAAGTCGAAGGTGAGTGAGTCCTAGCTGCAGTCACGCCTTTCCTTGCTATAAGAAGTATAGATGAAAAAAGTAAAAACTCAATTGTACACAAGAAATTTAAGAGAAAAAGAAAAAGTTACCTCATGATGGTAGCCTCAAATCCAAATTCTGGAGGCCCAAATTCGACAAAAGGTTGCCATGGTTTAAAGAGAAGCCATATGAGTACCTACATTAAATCAAGAAAATAAGTGAGAAATAATTAGAAAATTTTAAATTGGAGGATACAATAAAAACGAAAACCTCCATTAAAAAAATTCACCAAAATTTATAGCAATTAGAGTTACAGATGAAATTCTGGGTTGTAAACATGTTCAACCCCAAAAGTGTAACTGGATCCATGTGGCTAAAAGACCACAAAACACATTACAAAACTAGCAGAGCAGTGCCATGGCCATGAGAAAGAAAAACCAAAAGCAAAAAATGAATTTGTAGAAGAGGTTTTCCATTTTGAACAAACCTAATAAATCTCCACCATTAAATCTTAAATCTAAATCATGGCCATGGAAAGTTCTCTTGTCAAATAATCCATGTGGAATCACATTGGATATGATTGCATATAATTAATACTAGGAACGTGGGTCAAATTCTTCCAAACATACACACATATCCCATATGGTTGAGGAGAAGATATATAACACATGGTTGGAATAAAGAGGATTCTGGACCTTTCCATGGGTTGAATCTGTAAGTAATATAAGTGTGAGGCACAAAATGAA
>APFE030208169.1:0-11589 GCA_000404065.3 Pinus taeda
GCAAAAGAATAATAAATAATATTACTTTATTGAAACAAATATTGCATGGTAAAAGATAAGTAAGGGATGTTGTTTTCTTAGAAAGATAAAAGATAAGTTAGGGATGTTGTTTCTTAGAAATAAAGCACACATGAAACTTGCATACAAAAAGATTAAAGAAATCATGATATTTTTCATGAAAAGAATGTATGTAAACTTTTAGAAAATAAGTTATTTCATTAAAGAAGAGATTCTCAATTGATAGAGAAAAATAGAGCATCAATTTCCTTGGAGATATTAGCATGAATACTATAGATTCTTAATAGGAATATGTGCACAATAATAATATCCATTATATTATAATTCTTGAAATAACTTTATATGTTAATTGTTGAAAACAAATATATTGTGTGCATCATTTCATTAGATTTCTAAGTGAAATGTCTTTGCATACATTATCATATTCTTGGAAAAGAAAAAAGTTAATTATATTCATTTTACTAGAGAGGTTTTCATGAATATGTATCAATATATTACCCATGTTTTTTATTTAAATAATGCAATGACTTGAGTGTAGAAAGTCTTGCATAGTAGTGAAAAATAAAGATTGTTTTCTTAAAGGATGCATATGAATCTTATTCATATAAGAACAAGTGAAAAATAAAGATTGGTTTCTTAAAATATGCATATGAATCTTGTTCATACAAGAATAAGAATGAAAATTTGTTCCTTGAAAATATTATTTGCATTGAAGTAAGGGTCAATGTGTTAAAAAAAACCCATGGTGTGTGCACAAAATGGTAGTCATTGTGATATAGAAAATATGTTTTTGCATGAAAAGAAAGAAAGTTATTATGTTAATTGTCTTGAAAAGAATAATATCTTGATTTAGGTGCATAAACTATTAAGTTAACCCCGTTATTGTTGCATGGGTTTTATACATAAAAGATGGTTGTATGCATATCTCTAAATGAAAATAATAGCTAATGATGGTAGAATTCTAGAGAAGGTAATATGTGTTGCTTAAATTAAAGAAAGGATATTAGGATAAGCTATTTTTTACACAAATAATAGTAATTTTGTTATGGAGATATGTTCTTTGCATGGATAGAAGAACTACTGAGCTATATTTATTTAGAACAATTATGTGTGATCATTGTGATTATTTTTATGGGATGATATTTGTTATGCTAGACAACATTGGAATATATTTCTAGGGGGGATATATATATATATAATATATAATATATATATAATAATATGTATATTATATAATATTATTATATATATATATATATAGATATATATATATATAATCTTTGGAAAAGAAAACATGTTTTAGCATGCCCTATTGTGTTAGATTTAATTGAAAGGGAAACATGTGTTTAGCATTATTTTGAGAAAATTATTTTATAAATCATATTCATTTCCATGTATAGGAAATGCATTCATTGTGTTAGATTTCTTTATGTATTTGAATTCACCAAAAGTAAGAGTTGAAGGCTAGTTATTTGGATAAATTTTATGTAATTTACATGCACGAAGATCATAACTGCAATATTAGCTTCTTTTAAACGAATGTGTGGACAATTGTAGTGATTTGTCTTGCAAGAATGCCTGATTGTGCGAGGGGGATAATACTTAATGTCGTATTTATTTATAGACATGATTTGAATGTTATATACCTATAACTAATGCATATGCAGTGTTTTTAAAGGAAACATGTACATGAGAATTTGGTAAAGCACCACTAGTATATATTTATGAATTGGTTTGATACTATTTGATTTAATCATGGTATTTAAGGCTGCTGACAATGACAATAACAGTTGTAGGAAAAATCTGTGAGATATATATATGGGTTAAGTTACTGCTATGGCAGACAATAAGTTAGTGGTCGATGTATATTTAAGGAATGTGATGGAAATAACTAAGCCCTAAAGACAAAATGATGAAGGGTTTGTGGGTAAATGATTTCGTGATGATTGTAATATATTATAACAAGTTATGTTGTTTTTGAGATGATATTCCTTGTAATATTTTATGACAATGGTCAAGGGATAAACTCCCTTATAACAATTTATTAAGGGATTAACACCCTCAAGAGTGTTTAATAATAAAAATAAATTTTAACTCATTTTCATTGTACGTGATTTCTAGGGTATATCGGTGTCGAATGATGTGGTTGCATGTTGTGACATTTAAATAATGTTGATTCCTAACATGATGTGACATTTATATTGTCAAGAATATGATTAACTTAGAGAGTTAAAATAATCATGGAATTGATGCAAGCTTACATCAGAAAGATTATGTTAATATGTTACAACAATGGTTGTTAATGGTTATGTGATTTATTATTCAATTACTATAGTAATTTTGATAGTTACCAGTGATTAAATTGTGTAAAAAAAATCTAACTCAATATATTTTCATGTGATGCTACACTGGTATGTTACAAAAATCTAATTAGAAGTTGAGAAAAATATGTAACTCTATGAAGAATTATTTTCACTTATAATATAGAAATCCAATGAAAAAAAAATGGAGGTATTCTTAAACTAGATCTTCTGTTTTCAGAACAATAAATAATTAAAATTATGTAGTAATGGAATATAATTATTTTGAAGCTATTAATATTAAACATGGTGTTTTATAATATAATAGGTATATACTACTTCAAAAAATATTTCAATTGTTGTTTCATCTTATAAATATTAATTTTGTATTATACTTCTCATTTAGAGATTAAAGAAAACAAAGATGTTAAATAATATATAAATAAACATTTAAGTATGATGTCTAATAAAATGTAGAGAAATATGGTCAAAGAAAAATAATTGAATCATAAACTGAGCTATTCTAACCATAAGTTTCATCAAATTTATCTAATCATGAATTTTTTAATACTTGATTAAAGAATTCAATAATTTCATAAAATACTAATTTCTGAATTGTTTTCTTGTTAAAAAAGACAGAATAGAACCATAATGTTAAGATAATAGTAAGTTAATTTTTATTTTATTATTTTAACATTCCATATTTGTTATGATATTTATATTTTATTAATTTACAATCCATTAATATTTTTACCATATGTACAAAATAAGATCATTCATCTTTGATCGAAATTGTATTATATATAGTAGTGAATATTTTACGACATAAATTAATTGAACCATTTGTAAGTGAGTATGGTATTTTAATTTCCTTATTTTATAAAAAAATACACCATTGTGAAACCTTTAATTATATATACACTTTACAATGGCATATGAAACTTATAGAAAATAAAGTATAAAGTGAGGTCACTAAAAGGTATATTGAAAATGCATTTTTTTATTTATTAATGATTTAATATTATTGTATGTTTTGTAATTTACACTATTATTGTTATGATATTACAAATATAACAAATGGCTATACTTATTAGGGTATTTAAATCTATTTAAAAAAAATACAAAATGTGAAACTGTAATTAATATATACTTTATATACTTACATGGAAAGGAAACTATGAAATAAGTATCAAAGTGAGGGCACTAAAGATATATGAAAAATGAATTCTTTATTATTAAATGATTGAATATTATTGTATGTTTTTAAAATAACTATTATGTATTATAATGGTTATACTTTATTTTTACCTTTACACGTAGAACATGGAGATGCAAACAAAAATCACACTCCTAGACAAAACATTGCAAATAATCCACACACATTTTTCCTCGTAAGTGATGAAGAAATCATGCTTGCAAGTGACTCAAACCATGATAGCATTCTCAGAAATGCTGCTCAATATAGTTGAATCTTAAAAGTTTGATATTTTAAAATATTGTTTGGTTAAAATAATACATTTTTTTAAACATGGATATAGTCACAATTGATATGATGAAGTGTTATCAATAATTCTAACAATATTTATTAATATTTAGATTATCGTGAAGCTTTATGTTTGTCCCAATTTTTATGACAATAGGTTCCTCACATGTAATAAATTATTTTTCTTATTCTATTGTAGTCCTTAGTGTTGTAAAATAGTAAGTTATAAATATCTGAATCATTGCAATGTAGAAATCTTGAAAGGATATATTTATTCTAGTGATATAATATATTAATAGAAAGTAAATCATTATCATATAAAAATAAATATGATAAGTAAATCATATTGTAGTCCTTAGTGTTGTAAAATAGTAAATTATAATTATCTGAATCATTGCAATGTAGAAATCTTAAGATGACATATTTATTTTAGTGATATAATATATTAATAGAAAGTAAATCATTATTATATAAAAATAAACATTGTTATAAAAAATATGTGATTTTATGATAATTAATTTGTTGTGTTTGTTTATATTTTTTTTATAAATAAATGTGTTATATGTTTTGTTATGTAGTTTGGAAAAAACCACTTGCATGGGTAGTGGGGATGGTCTTACCCAAAAATACTTTGGTTATAATTTTTTTTAATAATTTTTGGGATTTCGATACATCTTTTCTTTAGTAATTTCATGGAATGGGCGGTTTGTATCTCATGTAATTTAATTAAAGAAAGAGGGTTATATTTAGTTCAAAGAAATGAATTGGTAGTTTATGAATATATATATATATTTTCATTTTTTTATTTTTAAATTTTTTCAGTTTTCGATCTAGGGTAAAATATCTATGTTAATGTGTATGTGTATCATTACATTTTTACTATATATTAAGAGTACACTTGAAATAACTAACTATATAGTGTTATAAAATATCTTTTCTATTAGAGTAATTTTGACTTCACGGGGTAACTTTTATGGGCAACGTTTTGGCTTGGGATTTGATAGACCATGTTATAGTAGGAGATTTATGAAATTGATTCTTGTGGTGAAAGAGAATGGATACAAGTTTAAATATCAAGATTAAGAAATTTAGTGGGCATAGTTTTGTGTTGTGGAATATGAAAATGAAAAATTTGTTGATAGAAAAATGTTAGTGGATCACTGTGGATCTAGGTACTACACCAAGGGGGATGTAACAAAAATATAGACTAAGTTGGATTGAAAAGAAAATAACACAATATGATTGTATCTCAAATTCAGTATTACTAAATGTTTGAGAAGAATCTACAATGAGGGCATTGCCAAACGAATCAGGGATATTGTATCAGTGTAAGTCCCTAGGGAACAAATTGTTCTTATGAAAAAGGTTTTATAACCTAAGGAAAATGGATGGAGACTCAGTGATAGAGCATCCGAACAACTTCAATACCATTGTAAGTCAAATATTATCTAATTACATTAATATTTGAAAATAATATAAGTGTATCAATTTGTTGTGTTCTTCACTAGAGTGGTGGGATAGTCTTGTTATGGCCATAGGTAATAATAAAAGTACTTTAATTTTTGATGAAATATTCTCATCATCCGAACAACTTCAATACCATTGTAAGTCAAATATTATCTAATGACATTAATATTTGAAAATAATATAAGTGTATCAATTTGTTGTGTTCTTCACTAGAGTGGTGGGATAGTCTTGTTATGGTCATAGGTAATAATAAAAGTACTTTAATTTTTGATGAAATATTCTCATCCTATTTTTCAGAGTAGATGAGATGGAAAAGCATGGAAAATTGGAATAAATATTCCTTATTTGTAGGAGTACACTCCTAGAATACAAACAAAAATAATTCATCAAGTGGAATATCTAAATCTGGAGGAATATATAATTCCCCCAAAAATACCCGAAAGCTATGTCTGAGATGTGGAAAAGAAGGGAATTACAAGAAAGGTTATACACCGATTTTTTTTAAGAAATGGGGGGTATATGGTGATGCTCATTCTACAGAAAAAACATCCTCATAAGAATGAGAGGATGTGTATTTGGATTCTTCAAGTACAAATGTAGATCATGATGCATGTCTTTTTGACTTAATGGCATCCATTTATTTTACTCCTCACATGGATTGTTTTTTGCAAGTATGAAATGTATGATAAGGGTGATGTTTTCCTAGGAGCTGATTCAATAAATAAAATCATAGGATGAGAAAAATTCAAATTGAAGTTCATGCATTGAAGGATTACAATAGACAATAGAATTCTACACATACTAGGATCATGCGTCCAGTTTATCTCTACAAGCACACAGTTTATCTCTACAAGCACAATGCGATATCTAGCTCTTAAAATAAGGTTTTAAGAGGATACCTACAAGATGGTTTGAGAATAAATGGTATTTCTAGTAGATGTTATATTATAACTCTATATAAGTTTCTTCGAAGCATTGTTAGTGATGGTTGCAAAAACTCCATTGTTTCTAAGATTGGATATGAAGAACAAAATAATCCTATAATCTCTATGGAAAATACTATGTTGAGACATCAAAGAGTAGTGCATATTGGAGACAAGTTCATTTGAGTATTACATGGTAATGGAATGTTAAAATATATGTCTAATTACTCTCTAGATATTTATTTTTATTAAAAAAAAATATATTGGAAGAAAAAGAAGGTAAGATTCTCCTTTGGTGCTATGAGGGTAGAGAGAATATTAGAAATGGTGCACAATGATGTGTTTGGACCCATGTGGATTCCATCAATAGGTAAATTTGAGTATCATGTCTCACTAATAAATTAATTATTAAGGATTACATGGATTTATTTTGTCATGAATACATTTGAAATATTTTCCAATTAAGGATTGGAAAATCTCACAGAGAATAAAATTAAGGTGTGGAGGATATATAAGGTGGAGAATTTTGTGTGATTGAATTCAAAGAATTCTGTAAGAAGTGTAGTATAGCAAGGTGGAGGGATACTAGATACATGCCTCTATAGAATGGACCTATATATAGGATTAATAGGAGAACACTAGAGATATCAAATAACATTTTTATTAGTTCTAGGTTCCGATAGGAATTCTAGGTAGAGGTAGTGGATACTACGTGTTACCTATTAAATAGATCACTGTCATTAGAGTTGTGTCATAAGGCTTCACATGAGGTATGGACTGGTAAGAAACCATCTCTTAAATACATCAACCAATTTGATTGTGATGTGTATGTACAAATTCAAAGGTAGGACATGATAGGGTAGATAATAAAGATGAAAAGTGCATCTTTATTTGATATAAAGATGGTCTTGAAGGTTATAATATTTCGAATGAAAAAACTAGGAAGATTGTGTATAGTCAAGATGTACTCTTCAAATAAATCAAAGATTTTCTTAGAAAGGAAGTCCAACCAATCGAGAAAGAACAAAAGAGGATAGAGTTTGAACTGAACGACGATGAATCAAACTCTACAGAAGAATAGGAATTAGAATAAAAATAACCACATCATCCAATTTTGAGGGAATCAATTCAACAATGAGGAAAACTAAAAAGATATACTCCACCGCTTTTATCCACCCTTTTATGCTCAATTTTTTGTTTGTTTATTACCGATGATGATCCTATAATTGTTAGGGAGGGAGTGTATTCATAGGATGAAAAACTCTAGAAAAATACCATTGTTGAAGAATGTTATAAATTCATTAATAAAATATATGAGTATCGATAATTTTTCTTCGCACAAAGATATAATGAGAATTATTACCTTAGTGTTCTTGTCATATGCACCTACAACCCCATGTATGAAAATATAAAATAAGTGGGAAAATGTTTATTATATTTTATATTCTTTTCATGAATATCCCCTCATGTTATAGATTGCAACAAGTGCGACATCCCAAAAATGTTGTTTTGTGACATGTGGTGGTTTAATTCATGATTTTGTAATTCTGCTTAAAAAATTAATGTTGTATTTTTTTTTTTGTAAGCAGAGGTAGTTCCATACTATTTTATTAATCCAGGTTAAAACCATTACATAGTTCTCGTGGCCTCAATCCACCTAGAGGGAAAATGGGTCAGTTGGCCATCTAAGGTTCTTGACATCCATCCATAAACCAAAAATTTTAATCCTACTGGTCCATGCTAAATAAGCCATACATCCAAGCTTACTATTACAATGTTTCCTATTCATAGGAAAAGCAAAAAACCACTGGAGCTTGCATTCTACTATAACATAAACTATCAATTATCTTCAACAAAATTGCATCTCTCATACCCGAGCCTTCAGCTTCTATCCTCCGCTTTCTTGTTACCATTCTCTTCTTCTGTGCCCTTGTTGCTCTTCTCCATCAGCTGTTATATTTCGTCAAGTTTCTGTCTTGCATCATCATTGTCATCTGGATATTCTTTAGCTCCCTTTTCAAGTTTGGAATCCCTTGAGACATTTTAGCCATTTCAACTGCCACTCGCTCCATAACTTTGGCTAACAACCTCTTCATAACCCAATAAACATGTAGTGCCTGTTTATACAAGGTCATTCTCCCTCTCGTGTTGCCTGCGTCGGGAAGTGAATATTCCCAGTCTTCCATTTCAGAACCAAATTGATCTTGGGTTGTCTCCTCTTCCAAATGCTGGATAATTCTCCTGATATCCTTGTTGGTGTTCTCACAGTATGCTTGCTCAGCATACTATATTCTTTTCTCCAGAGATCTTTTATACTTTCTTGTTGTAGACTCCTCCTTCCTTCCACCCGGACGTCCTCTGCTTCTACCATATCTCCCTCGCCCTCTACCTGTTCTACCTCTTCCCCTGCGGCCGCCTCTGCACCCTTTGCCTTTCACACCTGAAGTGCTTCCCCATTCACCTTCAGCGTCCTACCCTGCCTTCTCCTTATCTCTCTACTCCCCTGCTACCGGCTCCTCGCTATCGGGTACTCTCTCATCCTTCTGGGCTCTCTTAATCTGCTTTTCAATTCTCTCCAGGTCAGAGTTGAACATTTCGACATCGTCCTCCGAGTCTGTGTAGACGTCCTGATATCGAAATACCTTCTCTTCTGCAACGGGGTCCTTCCCCTTCCTTCCTGACCATCCACGTTCCCCAATTTCCACCTTCGTCTCTGCTCTTGTTTTGCTCCTTGTCGTCATCTTGATTTTTGCTTTCGTGTTACCTGACTCCCCTCTCAGTTCGCTTTTTTCCTCTCAACTTCTGCCTGGTTTCTTTACTGCTTCATTCCTTACTGCATTCTCTACAATGACCCCGATCCCCTGCCTCACCTCGGTTTTCTTACCTCCCTCGTTATCATTCCTCTGCACCTGTGCTTCGTTGCCCCTCACTCGACCCGCCTGCCACCTGCCTTTCGCATGATCTCCCACCGCTCCTCGCCTCTTGTCTGCGCCTTCGTACCCCCAGTCATTAGCCCTTGTTTTAATTCCACCACCTCCGCATGTCATAACACCCGTGCCGCCTTTACTCGGGATCATTCCTTTGCCTGGATCCGTCATTTCCTCGTCATCATGAGCCTTGCTTTATTTGCCTTGTCATTATTAGTCTCCTGACCTACGATCATTGCGTGATACCTCATCCTTCTCAGCCCGATTGGGGGAAAATTTGTTAGAGGGATTGTGATTCGAACCCCTGACCTACATTTCATCATTTAAACGCGTTACCATTGGGCCACTAGAGCACTCATTTAAAGTTGTATTTTAAACTAAAATAAATAAAGAAATAATTTATATTATACTCTAATATAACAAAAATAAATATATTAATTTTTAAATTTTTATTTTCCCAATTTAAATTTTTAGAAAAACAATATGTTTCTGAATGTTCGTATCATTGCATATTTTCTATATTATTAAAAACATAACCTATTTGTTGTAATTGATTGTAAAATGTTAAAGGCCACCTAAATGAAATTTTATAATACAAAAATAAGTCAAATAAACGATGTGGAGAGTTTTAACATTTAAACACATCATTATATTCAACTAAACAAAATGATCCATGTCTATCTTTTTAAAATATTGTTATGTACCCATGCATAGAAACGGTTTTAATTACTACTTTAATATACATGTATTTATGCATTGTTGATATAATTTTAATGCAAGCATCAATGTTTTAAACTACTACAATAACATTGATCATTTTAGTGATATCATACTTCTTCTCAGCATTCTTTTACTATTATTATTAGTATTACCGAGACACACCATAATGTTTGCATATATGTGTACGTCAATGCTAACTTATTAGTAACATATTAGCAAGACACACCATAATGTTTGCAACTTATTAGTAACATATTACCAAGACACACCATAATGTTTGCATAATATGTGTACGTCAATGCTAATTTATTAGTAACATATTACCAAGACACACCATAATGTTTGCATATATATGTACGTCAATGCTAACTTATTAGTAACATGAAATGATGTTTTTAAAATATATAATATGTAGCGGGTGGTTTAAAAAATATTCAATAGATGTAGGATTTTAAAATAGAATTATATAATAAAAATGATTTATAAAAAGTAATAAATGAGATTTATTTAAATTGAGATCTATACGTAATGAGATTAAATCAAATTTTCTTGAGATCAAACCAAAAAGAAAAAAATGTGGTGAATTAACTTAACTTAAAAATAGTAAAATATATTTATAAATAAAAAGAATAATAAATATTGGGAGAGTTATTGAAATATTAAGTTTAAACCTTAATTTTACATAAATCTATATAGAGATATAAAGTAACTCGAAGTAAGAAAAAATAATATACATGTTAGTATGAGGAAGACAAGAAATATTATCATTGATATTACATGATATGTATTTCATTCTAAGTTTAGTTTAGTTTACATGTGATATTAAAAGCAAAAATATAACAATAACAAAAAATATTAAAGAAATTAAAGGGGCATGCTTTAACATTTTAATGTGTAGAAAGTGAATTATAAATAAAATGTTTCAATGCAAAATACATATATATTAGATCAGCCTAGATCTATCTTAACTTCGAATTTACCAAGCACTGAAAGAGATTCAATCTCCTTTCATAGAAGTTTACATTTCAAGAAGTGTAGAGACATCTCTTTCATAGAAGTTTACATTTCAAGAAGTGTAGAGACATCTCTTTCATAGAAGTTTACATTTCAAGAAGTCTGATCCCTACAGAAGAGATTTACCAAACACTAAGATGAATGAAATTTCCATTCATAAAAGAAATCTCCTTTTATAAAAATTTACATCTGAATATATTTGATCCCTGAAACTCTTATTAAATTTAAAATTATCATTAATCTAAATTGAAAATAAAACCAAGCTACATAAACCATATAAAAAAAATTTAACATTTCATATTTATGCATTCTATTTCAATAAAAACATAACAATTTCTTTATATATTCACCCGGGTGTTTATTTATGCATTATATTTCAATAAAAAAAAATAACAATTTCTTTATATATACACCCGGGTGTTTTTGAAATATTGTTATGCAACAATGCATTGAAATGATTTTATGTTCTAGTTTAATATACATGTATTTATGCATTGTTCTTATAATCGTAATACAAGCATCAATGCTTTGAAATACTACACTAACATTGTTGTTGATTTTAGTGATATCATATTACATTTCATCACTTATCAAGACACTTCATAATGTGTACATGTATATTCACACCAATGCTAACTTATTAGTAACATGTAATGGTGCTTTAGAAACCTATAATATTGATTCGTGGCTTAAAATTATTTAATATATATGGAATATTTTAAAATATATTGTATAAT
>APFE030208175.1:0-11725 GCA_000404065.3 Pinus taeda
TTTTTTGTTTCTTAAATAATATCATGATTATTCATTTCCATTTATAAGATCTTTTTGTTTGCTACATGATGTGGATTATATATGTTAAATGATAGGATTAAGATGCCCATGATTATGTTTTTGTTTGTTAAATGAGATTCTAAATTAGGTTGTTTGATGATATGATGGTGATAATGAGAGCGATAGGGATAATGAGAGTAAGGAGCATGAGAGAGAGGGGGAGGGAGCAAGAGAGGGAGTGGGGGTGTGGTAGGAGGGGGATAGAGAGAGAGAGGGAGTGAGGGTGTGGTAGTAGGGGAGAAAGAGAGAGAGAGAGAGAGGAGGGGAGGGGGAGAGAGAGTGAGACAGAGAGAGGGGAAGGGGGAGAGAGAGAGGGAGATAGGGAGATAGGGGGAGAGATAGAGAGAGAGGGAGAGGGAGAGAGAGAGGGAGGGAGGGGCGCGTGGAGAGAATGGGTGGTAGGGGTAGTGATGGCAGGGGGAGAGAAGGGGTGGGAGATTGTATGAGAGAGGAGGAGAGGGTGAGGGAGAGGGGGATGTAGAGATAGGTTGGCGGGGATAGGCGGAGAGTAATAGAGAGGGGAAGGGGGAGAGAGAGAGAGAGAGTAAGAGGCAGAGAGGGAGAGAGAGTGGGAGAGGGATAGCGAGATGGGAAGAGAGTGGTAGAGGGAGAGGTAGTTAGAGAGGGAGAGGGAGAGGGGGAGGGGAAAGGGAGGGGAGAGGGGAGGAGAAAGGGAGGGGGAGAGGGGGAGGAAGGGAGAGACAAAGGGCGAGGGACATGGAGAGAGGGAGATAGAGATGGGGAGGGACGAGGAGATAGAAGGGGTGGGAGGGAAGATAGCCAGGGAGAGAGAGAGATGAGGAGAGGGAAATGGGGGAGAGGGGAGGAGAGGGAGAGGAGGAGAGAAAGATGGGGGAGAGAGGAGGATAGGGTCAGGGAGAGGGGGAGGAAGAGAGAGAGAGAGAGGGAGAGAGAGAGATGAAGGGAGATGGAGAGGGGGAGATAGGGAGATAGTGTAAGAGATAAAGAGAGGGAGAGGGAGAGGGAGAGAGAGAATGGGAGGCAGGCGAAGAGAGAAGGGGTGGTAGGGAGAGTGATGGGAGGGGGAGAGAAGGAGTGGGTGATGGGGTGAGAGGAGGATAGGGTGAGGGAGAGGGGGAGGTAGTGATAGGTGGGGGGAGAGACAAGGAGACGAAAAGAGAGGGGAGGGGGAGAGGGAGATAGGAAGGGAGGGAGAAGAAAGTTGGAGGTATGGGGAGAGAGAGGGAGAGAGAGATGGGGAGAGAGGGGGAGAGAGAAGGGGTGGTAGGGAAGCGAGGCAATGAGAGAGAGAGAGGAGGAGAGAGAGATGGGGAGAGAGGAGGATAGAGCCAAGGAGAGGGGGGAATGAAGGGAGAGATAGAGAGAGAGGGAGAGGGAAAGGGGGATATAGGTAGATAGTGGGAGAGATAGAGAGAGAGGGAGAGGGGGAGATACGTAGATAGTGGGAGAGATAGAGAGAGAGGGAGAGGGAGAGAGACAGGCGGGGGAGGCGAAGAGAGAAGGAGTGGTAGGAGGAGTGATGGGATGGGGAGAAAAGGGGTGGGAGATTTCGGGAGAGAAGAGGATAGGGTGAGGGAGAGGGGGAGGTAGAGATATGTTGTGGGAGAGAGGGGAAAGGCAACAAAGAGGGGGAAGGGGAGAGGGAGAGAGAGAGTCAAAGGTGGAGAGGGAGAGAAAGTGGAAGAGGGATAGGGCGACGGGAAGAGAGTGGGAGAGGGAGAGGTAGAGAGACAGGGAGAGGCGGATGGACAAGGGAGGAGGAGAGGGAGGGAGACGGAGAAGGAGAGGGGAAGGGAGGGAGAGACAAAAAGGGAGAGATGGGGAGAGAGAGGGAGAGGTAGACAGAGAGAGGGAGGTTCGCAGAGAGAGAAGGGCCGGTAGTGGGATTGATGGCAATGGGGAAGAAGGGGTGGGAGATGGGGGAGAGAGGAGGTTAGGGTGATGGAGAGGGGGAGGTAGAGATAGGTGGGGGTTGAGAAGGAGATAGATAGGGAGGGATGCAAAGAGAGAAGGGGTGGTAGGGGGAGTGATGGTAGGGAGAAAATGAGTGGGTGATGGGGATGAGAGGAAGATAGGGTGAGGGAGAGGGGGATGTAGAGATAGGTGGGGGGAGAGACAGGGAGGGGAAAAAAGAGGGGAGAGGGAGGGGGAGAGAGATATTGAGAGGGGGAGAGGGATAGACAGTGGAAGAGGGATAGGGGGAGCATAAGAGAGTCGGAGAGGGAGAGGTAGAGAGGGAGGTAGAGTGGGAAGGGAGAGGGAGGGAGAGAGCGAGGGTGAGGGAGAGGGAGAGAGGAAGGGAGGTAGAGACAAAGGGGGAGGGATCGGGAGAAAGAGGGATAGAGAGATGGGGAGGGATGGGAAGAGAGAAGGGGTGGTAGGAAAGGGACGCAGGGAGAGAGAGATGAGGAGAGAGATATGGGGGAGAGAGGAGGATAGGGTCAGAGAGGTGGGAAGGGAGGGCAACATAGAGGGGAGAAGTGAGAGAGAGAGGGGGGGAAAGGAAAGAGATAGAGATAGAGAGAGAGAGGGAGAGAGAGATAGAGGGAGATAGGGAGACAATGGGAGAGATAGAGAGAGAGGGAGAGGGAGAGAGAGAGAGAGGGAGGGAGGCAGAGAGATAAGGGGTGGTAGGGGGAGTGATGGGAGGGGGAGAGAAGGGGTGGGAGATTTGGGGAGAGAGGAGGATAGGGTGAGGGAGAGGGGGAGGTAGAGATATGCGGGGGGAGAGAGTGGGAGGGGAACAGAGAGGGGGAAGGGGAGAGGGAGTGAGAGAGTTATAGGGGGAGAGGGAGAGAGAGTGGAAGAGGGACTGGGGGAGAGGAAGTGAGTGGGAGAGGGAGAGGTAGAGAGAGAGGGAGAGGGGGAGGGGGAAGGGAGGAGAGGAGGGAGGGAGAGGGAGAAGGAGATAGGAAGGGAGGGGGAGAAATGGGGAAAGAGAGGGAGAGGGAGAGAGAGGGAGGGAAACAACGAGATAAGGGATGATAGGGGGAGTGATGGGAGGGGGGCAGAAGGGGTGGGAGATGGTGGAGAGAGGAGGATAGGGTGAAGGAAAGGGGGAGGTAGAGATAGGTGGGGGGAGAGAGAGGGAGGGGTACAAAGAGGGGGAGAGGGAGAGAGAGTGGAACAGGGATAAGAGGAGGGGAAGAGAGTGGGAGAGGGAGAGGTAGAGAGAGAGGTATAGGGGGAGTGGCAAGGGAGGAGGAGAGGGAGGGAGAGGGAGAAGGAGAGAGGAAGGGAGGGAGAGACAAAGGGGGAGGGATGGGGAGAGAGAAGGAGAGGGAGAGAGAGAGGCAGGGACATAGAGATAGAAGGGGTGGCAGTGGGAGTGATGGGAGGGGGAGAGAAGGGGTGGGAAATGTTGGAGAGAGTAGGATAGGGTCAGGGAGAGTGGGAGGTAGAGATAGGTGATGAGAGACACAGGGAGGGGAATAAAGAGGAGGAGGGGGAGAGGGACAAAGACAGTGAGACTGGGAGAGGGAGAGAGAGAGGAAGAGTGATAGGGGAAAGAGAAGAGATTTGGAGAGGGAGAGGTGGAGAGAGGGAGAAGGGGAGGGGCAAGGAAGGGTGAGAGGGAGAGAGAGGTGCAGTGACGTGGAGGGAGATACAATGGGGTAGGGATGGGGAGAAAGAGGGACAAAGAGACTAAGAGGGAGGGGGAGAAAGAAGGGGTTGGAGGGAAGGGAGACAGGGAGAGAGAGAGAGGAGGAAAGAGAGAGGAGGAGAGAGAGATCGATAGAGAGGAGGATAGGGTCAAGGAGAGGAAAAGGGAGAGAGAGAGAGAGAGAGTGAGAGAGGAATGGACAGGGAGAATGGGAGATAGTGGGAGAGATAGAGGGAGAGGGAGGGATGTGGGGAGAGAAGTGGTGGTTGGTGGAGTGATGGGAGGGAGAGAGAAGGGGAAGCTCTTAATAAAGTTTTATAAACCCTAAAACCCAAACCCTAAACCCTAAACCCTAAACCCTAAACAATAAACCCTAAACCCTAAACCCTATAAACTAAACCCTAAACTGTAGGCATTTTAGAATTTTTTTAAAAGCGTTTTGTAATTTTTATTTAAGTTCTTATTAAAATAATTTACTAAATTGTTATAAACCTTAAGCCATAGACCCTAAAACCTAAACCGAAAAACCCAAACTCTAAACCGTGAACCCCAAGCCTCAAACCCTAAACCATAAACCCTAAGAATTTTATAATAGCTTAAGAAGAATTTTGTAACTTTTATTTAAGTATTTATTAGAAGAATTTACTAAAGTGTTATGAACCATAAACCATAAACACAAAACCCTAAACCCTTAACAAAAGACATTAACCCTAAACCCTAAACCCCAAACACTGAATTCCAAAACCTAAACAGTAAACCCTAAAATCTAACCATTTTATAACATTTAAAGAAAATTGTAACATTTATTTAAGTGTTTATTAAAATAATTTACTAAAATGTTGTAGACCCTAAACACTAGGATGAGAGAAGGATAGGGTGAGGGAGAGGGGGAGGTAGTGATAGGTGGGGGGAGAGACAGGGAGGGGAAAAGAGACGAGAGAGGGAGAGGGAGATAGGAATGTAGGGAGAGACAAAGGGGTAGGTACACGGAGAGAGAGGTAGAGAAAGATGGGCAAGGAGGGGGAGAGAGAAGAGGTGGTAGGGAAGGGAGAGATAGAGAGAGAGAGAGGGAGAGGGGGAGATAGTTAGATAGTGGGAGAGATAGAAAGAAAAAGAGGGAGAGAGAGAGGGTGCAGAGAGATAAGGGCTGGTACGAGGAGTGATGGGAGGGGGAGAGAAGGGGTGGTAAATTTGGGTAAAGAGGTGGATAGGGTGAGGGAGAGGGGGATTGAAACAAAGAGGTGGAGGGGGGGAGAGAGAGAGAGTGAGAAGGGGAGAGGGAGAGAAAGAAGAAGAGGGTTAGGGGGAGGAGAATTGAGTGGGAGAGGGAGAGGTAAAGAGAGAGGGAGTGGGGGTGGGGCAAGGGATGAGGAGAGTGAGGGAGCGGGAGAAGGAGGGAGGAAGGGAGGGAGAGACAAAGAGGGAGAGATGCAGAGAAAGGGATATGGGAAGAGAGAGAGGGAGGAACATAAAGAGAGAAGGGGTGGTAGTGGGAGTGATGGGAGGGGGAGAGATGGGGTGGGAGATTGTGGAGAGAGGAGGATAGGGTGAGGGAGAGGGGTAGGTAGAGATAGGCGGGGGGAGAGGGGGAGAGCGAAAGAGGTAAGGAGGTGGAGAGATAAGGGGTGGTATGGGGAGTGATGATAGGGAGAGAAGGAGTGGGTGATGGGGGTGAGAGGAGGATAGGGTGAAGGAGAGGGGGAGGTAGAGATAGGTGTGGGAAGAGACATGGAGGGGAATAGAGAGGGTACTGGGAGAGGGAGAGAGAGAGTGAGAGGGGGAGAGGGAGAGAGAGAGTGGGAGGGGGAGAGGGAAAGAGAGCGGAAGTGGGATGGTGGGAGGGGAAGAGATTGGGAGAAGGAGAGGTAGAGAGAGATGCAGAGGGGAAGGGGCAAGGGAGGGGGAGAGCAAGGGAGAGGGAGAGACAAAGGGAGAGGCACAGGGAGAAAGATGGAGAGGGTGATGGGGAGGGATGGGAAGAGAGTAGGGGTGTCAGGGAAGGGAGGCAGGGAGAGAGAGGAGGATAGGATCAGGGAGAGGGGAAGGGGGAGACGGGGTGGGGAGGGAGAGAGAGACAGATAGGTGGGCAAGGGAGATATTGAGGGGGAGAGAGAGAGAGATAGAGAGAGAGGGAGAGGAAGAGAGAGAGGTGGAGATAGGGAGATAGTGGGAGAGATAGAGAGAGGGAGAGGGAGAGAGAGGGGGAGGGATGTGGAGAGAGAAGGGGTGGTAGGTGGAGTGATGGGAGTGGGAGAGAAGGGGTGGGAGATTTGGGGAGAGAAGAGGATAGGTTGAGAGTGAGGGTGAGGTAGAGATATGTTAACGGAGAGAGTGGGAGGGGAATAAAGAGGTGGATTGGGAAAGGGAGAGAGAGAGTGAGAGGGGATGAGGGAGAGAGAGTGGGAGAGGGAGAGGGAGAGGGAGAGGGGGAGCGGCAAGGGAGGAAGAGAGGGAAGGAGAAGGAAAAGTAGAAAGGAAGGGAGGGAGAGACAAAGTGGGAGAGATAGGGAGAGAGAAGGAGAGGGAGAAAGAGAGATGAAGGGACGCAGAGAGAGAAGGGGTGGTAGGGGGAGCAATGGGAGGGGGAGAGAAGGCATGGGAGATGGGGGAGAGAGGATGATAAGGCAATGGAGAGGGGGAGGAATAGATAGGTGGGGAGAGAGCGGGGGGGGGAGAGGGGGAGGGGGAGAGGGAGAGAAAGGGTGGTAGAGGGAGAGAAAGCGGAAGAGTGATAGGAGGAGGGGAAGAGAGTGGGAGAGGGAGAGGTAGAGAGAGGGAAAGGGATAGGGGCAAGGGAGGAGGAGAGGGAGGGATAGGGAGAAGGGGAGAGGGAGGGATAGGAAGTGATAAAGTGGGAGGTATAGGGAGAGAAAGGGAGGGAGGAATGTAGAGAGAGGAGGGGTGGTAGAGGGAGTGATGGAAGGGGGAAAGAAAGGTTTGGAGATGTCAGAGAGAGGAGGATAGGTTGAGGGAGAGGGTGAGGTAGAGATAGGTGGGGGGAGATACAGGGAGGGGAACAAAGAGTGGGAGGGGGAGAGGTGGAGAGAGAGTGAGATGGGGAGAGGGAGAAAGAGAGGAAGAGGGATAGGGGGAAGGGAAGAGAGTGGGAGAGGGAGAGGTATAGGTAGAGAGAGAGGGAGAGCTAGATAGAGAGGGAGAAGGGGAGGGGCAAGGAAGGGGAGAGGGAGGGGGAGGGGAATGGAGGAGGAGGGAGAGACAAAGGGGGTGGGATGGGGAGAGAGAGGGATAGAGAGACCGAGAGGGATGGTGAGAGAGAAGGGGTAGGAGGGTAGGGAGATAGGGAGAGAGAGAGAGGAGGATAGAGAGATGGGAGAGAGAGGAGGATATGGCCAGGGAGGGGAAAGGAGAAAGGAAGGGTGAGTGAGAGTGGGAGATATGGAGATAGTGGGAGAGATAGACAGAGAGGGAGAGGGAGGGAGGCAGAGACAGAAGGGGTGGTAGGAGGAGAGATGGGAGGGGGAGAGAAGGGGAATCTCTAAATAAATTTTTATAAATCCTAAACCTTAAAACATATACCCTAAACCATAAACCCTAAACCCTAAACCGTAGGCGTTTTAGAACATTTTTAAAATCATTTTGTATCTTTTATTTAAGTGTTTATTAAAATAAGTTAATAAATTGTTATAAACCTTAAACCATAGACCCCAAAACCTAAACCCAAAAACCTAAACCCTAAACTGCAAACCCCAAGCCCTAAACCCTAAACCATAAACCCTTGGAATTTTATAATAGTTTAAGAATAATTTTGTAACTTTTATTTAAGTTTTTATTAAAAGAATTTATCAAGTCTTACAAAACCTAAACCATAAACACAAAACCTTAAACCCTAAACACATAAACATAAACCCTAAACCCCAAAACCTAAACCCTAATCCCTAAACCCAAACCCCAAATCCTAAACCTTAAACTGTAAACCCTAAACCCTAACCATTTTATAACATTTTAAAAATTGTTTTGTAACTTTTATTTAAGTATTTATTAAAAGAATTTACCAAAATGTTGTAGACCATAAACAGTAAACCCTAAATCTAACCCCAAAACCAAAGTCTATCTTAAAAATATTTACTAAAGTGTTATAAACCCTAAACCCTAAATGCTAAAGCCTAAGAATTTTATTATATTTTAAAAACTATTTGTAACTTTTATTTAAGTGCTTATTGAAAGAATTTACTAAAATATTATAAACCATAAATCCTAAACCCTAAACCCCAAATCCTAATCCCTAAGCCATAAACCCTAATAATTTTATGAGTATCTATCATAAGGGAAGACCATACTTGGGTATGTGAGTGTAGGAGGGAGAAAATTGTGGTACATGAGATACCATGACCTTTGTTTTTCCACCTTTCTCTATAAACCTATTTTATTTTATTTATTTTTCTTCATAACTCCTCGATGGTCAATAAGATGAATGCATTACGTGTAATATGTAGCAGCGGATACCCACTTAAGTTGGGATGGTTCATCCCTACACCCTAAAACCTAAACCCTAAACCCTTAACCATAAACCCTAAACCCCAAATCCTAAACACGAAACCCTGAGAATTTGAGAACATTTTAGAAAGTGTTTTATAACTCTTATTTATGTGTTTATTAAAACAATTACTAAGGTGTTATAAACCCTAAACAAAGAACCCTAAACCCCAAATTTAAAACCTTAAAAATTAAATTGTAAGCCTTTTATAGAGTGTTATAAACCTTAAACTGTAAACCCTAATCCCTAAAGCCTAAACCGCAAATGCTTAACCCTAACCCCTACACCCTAAATCCAAAACCCTAAATCCTAAACCCTAAACCCTAAACTCTAAACCATAAACCCCTAACCCTAAACCCTCAACTGTAAACCCTAAAGCCTAAGTATTTTATAAAATTTTAAAATGTGCTTTGTAACTTTTATTTAAATGTTTATTAAAAGCATTTAATAAACTGTTATAATCCCTAAACTCTAAATTCTATACCCTAAACCCTAGACATAAAACCCTAAACCCTAAACCCTAAAACACAAACCCTAAACCCTCAAAATTTTATAGCATTTTAAAAATGGTTATGTAATTTCTATTTAAGTGTTTATTAAAAGTATTTAATAAAGTGTTATAAACCATAACCCCTAAACCATAAACCCTGAACCCTAAAACCTATAGCCTAAACCATATACCCTAATCGTTATACCCTAATAGTTTTATAACATATTCAAAAGTGTTTTGTAACTTTTATTTAAGTGTTTATTAAAAGTATTTACTAAAGTGTTATAAATCTTAAAATCTAAACCTTAAACCCTAAACCCTAAACACTAAACCCTGCGCATTTTATAAAACTTAAACACTCTACACTAAACCCTAAGCCCCAAACCCTAAACCCTGCACCCGAAACCCTAAACCCTAAATCGTAAATGCAACACATTTTATAGCATTTTAAAAAGCGTTTTGTAAAATTTTTAAGTGTTTATTAAAAGATTTTATGAAAGTGTTATAAACCCTAAATTCAAAACCCTAAACCCTAAACCACAAATAATAAACCTCAAACCTGTAACTCTAAACCATAAACACTAAGCATTTTATAACATTTTAAAAAGGGGTTCGTAACTTTTATTTAAGTGTTTATTAAAAACAATTAATCAAGTGTTATAAACCCTAATCTCTAAACCCTAAACCCTAAACCCTAAATCTTAAGCATTTTATAACATTTTAGAAACTAGTTTATAACATTTATTTAAGCGTTTATTGAAAGCATTTAATAATTTGTTATAAGCTCTAAAACCTAAACCGTAAACATAAAACCCAAAATCAAAACCCAAAAGAGTAAACCCTAAGCATTTTATAACAGTATAAAAATCATTTTGGAGTGTTTATTTAAGTATTTATTAAAAGAATTTACTAAGTTCTTATAAACCCTAAACAATAAATCCCGAAGGCCAAATCACAAACACTAAACCCTAAGCATGTTATATCATTTTAAGAAGAATTTTGTCACGTGGAGGGGAGATTTCCAAAGAACTAGAATGAACGAATTCTCCAAAAGCAATAGGAAGGAAAAAGGGAGCGAGAGGCGAAGAGGGGGAAAAAAGCCTCCTTCGCCTCATCCTCCTTAGCACATTCCCATGCCTCCTTCCCCCTCCCTCCTCTACCTTCCCATCCTCCCGTCTACCCTACCTCCTTCCCCCCCCCCCCGCCTCCCCATCCTCCCTATCCTCCTCCCCAACCTCCTCGACCTCCATCTCCCTACCCCTCTTCCCCCTCAACCTACTCCATTGTAGCCTCATCCTCCTCCCATTCTTCTCCACCTCTGCCCCCTCCTCTCTTGTTGGCTCCCCTTCCTCATCCACCCCTGCCTCCTCCTCCACCGTCCTTCCTTTTCCTTTTCCCCTGATGTGTCTTTGGCCTCTTCCCCCTCCTCCTCTCGTAGCTCCTTGTCCTCTGCGCCCTGCACGCACCACCCTAGCCCTCCCCCTGCGCCCCCCTTCCCCCTTCCCCCATCATTTCCCCCTCTCCTATCTCTGCCTCCCACGCTCCTCTCACAACCACCCCTCCACCTCTTGCCCCTCCTCCTTTCTCGCCTCCTCCAACTCCGCCTCCTCCTGCTATGCCTCTCCTCCCTTATTCCCTTCCCCTAATCCTCCTTTTCCACCTATTTCCCCTCCTATTTCGCCTCCTCCTCAACTACCTCCTCTCACTCCTCCTGCTTACCCTCCTCCACATCCTCCCCATCTTCCACCTCCTACACGTCCTCCTTCCCCACCACCTCCCCCTCCTCCTTCATCACTACCTACCCCTCCTCCCCATCCTCCACCTCCTGCACCTCCTCCTTCCCCACCCTCCTTTGCCTCTTCCCCCTCTCCTTCTTCTTCCTCTTCCCCTTCCTCCTCCTCTCCATGCTCCTCCTCTGCCTCCACCTACCTGCCCCTCCTCCTCCTCTCCATGCTCCTCATCTGCCTCCACCTACCTGCCCCTCCTCCTCCTCCTCCTTCTCCTCTTCAACCAACCCCTTGTCCTCTGCCTCAACCTCCTCAACCTCCTCCCCAGGACCCTCCTTCTCTACCCCTCCCACTACTCCTCCACCTCCTCCATCTTTTCCCCCTCTACCTCCTTCCCCGCCTCTCCCCGCACGCCTCCCCGTCCTCCTCCTCCTCCTACCCAATTCCTCCGTTCACCCCCTTCCGCCCTCCTCCTCCACAGCCAACCCTACTCCTCGTCACCCTATCCGACCTTCCTCTTCCTCCACACCATTTGTCTCGACATCCTTCGCATCATCCGCACCCCCCTCTCCTTCCTCACATGCCTCATCCCCCCTCACACGCCTCTACCTCCTCCTCTCCCACCATGTCATCCCTCTTCGCCAATTCCTGGGCATCCTCCCATTCCGCCCCTTCATCCTCCTCTTCCCCCTCCTCTACTGTCACCTCCCCCTCCTCCCCTTCCCCCTATTCCACTGCCTCTTCCACCTCATCCTCTGTCTCTTACCGGTACCCCTCCTCCCTGCAACACCCTCCTCACTTCCTTCTCCCCCCCTGCCTCTTCTGCCTCCTCCTCTATCTCTTTCCCCTCCACCTCCTCCCCACAACCTCCACCTCCCCGCAACCTCTCCTCACCCATGCCTCTACCTCCTCCCCAACCTCCTTTCCTTCCACCTCAACCTTTGTCTATTTCCTCCTCTACCACCTCATCCCCTCATCCTCCTCCTCACCCTACTAGAAAAACATAAAAAAGAAAAAATAATTACATATAATTGCATTCTCTTTATTTATAATACTTAGATTACTTCATATTTCTTTACCATGATAATTCACATATCAATGCATAAATATTAATCCAACAAACAATAACGTAATATAAATAAATAATTATATAAAACAACAATTTAAGTAATAAAATTTATATAAGTAATATCAATATTTGTTGAGCTAGCGTTAAGAGAACTCAATGTTTATTATTAATGTCGAGAGCTATCTTACGTCAATATATTAATTATATAAAATCGTTTTAAAAATGAAATAAGCCAAAATATGTTAATGGTATAAAAACTTTGCGAAATAAAATAAACCAAAAGCACAATCATAAACAT